>BQNB010159908.1:0-14861 GCA_026074375.1 Tanacetum coccineum | reverse complement strand
AATCTTGTATCAACATCACCATGAATTGCATGAGTTTCATCATGGTTCCACTGCACTATTTTGCAACTGTTTGCCATAACTAGTTTGAATTATTTGCGTACAATAGAGGGAAGATTGCTAGAGGAGCAGATTTGATAATTACATGATTGCCAGATATGCTTTTTTAAATTACAAAATAGAACAAACTGACTACTGAATATCAATCACTTGCATTCAAGTCATGTACATGTTTGAAATAAATTGTTTATCAAGGCAATGGTTCTTGTGAATCTCCCAAACGAGACAAATGAAGATATGCATCTGTTCCTGCAAAAAGACAATACACAAAACTCTTGAGTTTTCAATTCACTACCAAATCCTGAGCAAAAAGACCAAAAACAACATAGAAAATGCAAAGAGAAGAACATGGGTCAATGACATAATGAGAATTGCCCACATCTACACAGAAGTGTGATAAAGATTAGAACAATAAGCAAATAAGTTTTCATTTTGGCAACAAAAAAAAGGTCTTTAGCTAGAGGAAGCACTTAAAAGTAGGGGTGGCAAACGAGACGCGTTCGGGGTGAACTCTTCAGGTCGGCGGGTTACTGGGTCAGCATCACCTCAACCCAAACACGACCTCTTAATTAATAGTGTTAAACACGACCTATTAACGGGTTGACGTGTTTAAATGTTTAACACCTACCCAACCCTAACCTGACCCTAGGAAAAAGACTTTTTGCTGCTTAGGATAAACACGTTCTGCTGAGTGACTGGAATCCTCTGCAAAAGATGCCCCTTTGTGAACGAGAGGATTGGAAGGCCATCTAAAGGAAGTAAAGTAGAGTTCCAAGACTGCGAGACTAAGAGTTGGGATGAGCCATACGTCATCTAAGATACAAATAAAATGGTTCATCGTCTTTTAACCGGCTCTTTTTCTTTTCAATGCAAAGGACCTATAGGAACCGTTTTCCCAGCTTGAATCTTGTTCAAGTCATAAACACCCATCTCGAGATGAGAACACTAGACCAATCTCATCCACTTGAAAATCGGTGATTCTTCTTGTCCATACCAGAAGGGTAATCTTATCTCATAGCCTTAACCTCCCAAAAACAATTGTGAACAAAACATTGAGACATATGGTACCACCATAGTACCTCAGCACTTGCACCAAGAATTCTTCACTCTGACTTTTCTCTAAAATTTCATTAGAGTTGCCAAAAAAATTGTTGCTTAAATTCAGCTTTCTTTGGTTACAAATATTCAATGCAGACTTACGACAGAATAATCCAGCAACAATACGTGACAACTCCCATCACATATTGATAATGAGGTCAAAGTAGAGGTGGAATTTTGGGTGGGGTGACTTAAGGGTCAAAATGTGTAAAGTATAGGTCAAAAGGGTTCGGGTAATCACAATAATTTCTTATCTACTTTCTATAACTAATTTTAAATGCTTAATATGCCAAATATATTTTTATCTATAAAAAAAAAAAAACTGCCATTACAAAGATAATGTGATTTTCTCATCAAAGCTATTTATTAAATTTTTATACATTTGAAAACACTTGGGATGACTTAAAAGCTGGTTGGCGTTCTCTTTTTAATTAATTAAACCCGTGTTACAGTTAGAAATAAATCATACCCCTAATCAACCCATTTTATACGTAAATGGGTACAAATTGCCACCTCTACTCCTCTAGTCATAACTGTAAGGTGATGTCCTCCTGAATAGTTACTAGGGGACTGCTAATAACTTTCGACCATAAGTTTAACATATTTGGGAAGTCACTAGCACAGTCTGTTGTTTGGGGTTGGCATGGTATCAGTAAGACAGTAACCCCTTCAAGCGTACTTAATGAAACTATTGCATCCCCTTATGCTAATGACATTTGGTTCTATGGGAGAGTTATCACGTCTCACATCAGTAGTGAGTTAGAATTGTGAGTCCCTTAAAAGTCTTTACTAGCAATTTGTCAGTTCTTAACATGGTTTAACTGTTTAGAAATGTTACTGGGTAAATGGACGTGGTTTTCCTTGTTCAGGTTACACGGGAGGGCGAGCCTATTTTTGACTCAGATGTACGCGGCCTGACGGGGTTTCCGACCCTTCCCTGAGCCTTTTTTTACTCAGAAATGTTCCTGGGTCCATGTGCTATTTTGGTTTTAGCATGCTGATTGATCAACTCTCTCAATCAACGTGTGTTACAGTTCTCTGGACTTACACTTCCAATTTTATAAGAAATATACCAGTACACAAGCATTAAACCCTTGATTTAACAAATAGCCCTGTAGAGGTGCACTGGGGCAATTCGGCCTTAACTGGACTCTAGAATTATTGACCAAAATTTGATGATGAAATGCCAACATTTTTGTTTGCTTGTGCCAAAAAAGAAAACAGAAAAAAAGATATGAAATGTCATCATTTGCAATATCATAAACAAGGGCTAGATAAATATATTTGTCACTTGAATAAAGAAAAAAATGAGATAATAAAAGGACGTTATATTATACTAATAGCTTAGACAAAGTAGAAGAATAAGCATGAATAAGAATTAGATTTTTAGCGTACATATTAAATGTACGAGTGATGATATAACTTCTTTTCTTACTAATTACATCTCCAGAGAGATGTCTTCGAAATCATTGATATGCCTAATAATACAATAAGCATCAGCATATAAAATTTGTACACATACACAACAGATATATCCACATTTATCAACGCAGATCCAATATTTTGGAATCTCCAAATCGTACTTTTCACCTATGACACACACATTTGTATCCCATTCCCATTAACCATGTCGTTCTGGAAAAATCAATTAGAACTAGAGGCACAAAATTTGGGCGGTCAGACGGGTTGGGTTTGGGTCAAAAAGAGTGATTTTGGTTACTGTTTGAAGTGGGAGTGGGGAAGAACTGGTTTCACATTAAAACAATTTTTTGTCAAAATTATGGTCGCTCTTTAACAATAATAAGTGTTATCTATATGATTACATTAAATATATTATATATTATTTCAAATATTATCTTAATTATGAATGGGTCAATCAGGGAAAACAGACTCTAGGCAACTTATGACCCTACACTTTTTAATTAAGGTTTATAATTTCACCCGTTGACTTGTTAGACATAAAACATAACCCTGTTCAACCCCATGGCAAGTATATGGAAGAAATTGTAACACCAAATCAGAATGTAAACTCATTATTTTAAGTGGAAGAGTTATGACTATGCTAAATAAATCATACACAGCAAAGAGTATATCATACTAATATATGGATCATATATAAGTAAATTTCTGAGAGTGGTGTCAAACATACCGTAACCTTCCATGGAGATGATTTGCAGATCCCCTCCAAAATACCGAGCATACAAACGGCTAATGGGGAGGCCAAAACCATAACCTGCCATTGTTGCTATATCTGCAGTTCCAAGATCCGGCCGCTCATTAAGTGGATTTTTAGCAGTACTGTAGAGATAAGTAAAAATTTTAGGAAGACCGCTTCTTGGTATGCCACCTCCCTCATCAGAAATCTACAATTAATACCAAACACCCATTAAATCTTCTGGTTAAGTGACAAAAATATAGCTGGATATGGATACAAGATACAAGATACAAGATGATTGATTAAACATCAAATGCAACATGCCTTAATTGTAACATCCTCCAAGCCATCCGCAACTATTATTCGTATAGGAGGCGCAAGTTTGTCTGAGTCCATAAACCGCTCCTCAACAGCACGCAAAGAGTTTTTAACCAACTCAAACACCATCAAATGCAAGTGATTTGGGACGTATCTGCCATTAATGTTTCAAAAATCAATAAACCAAAACTCCGTACACGTGCCATCAGAAAAATCTAACAATTAATGATAACCTAAAAACACCCAAGTAACATTCTCTGGTTTAAAGTGACAAAAATATAGCTGTAATATGAAAACGGAATAAAAAAATTACCAAGAATAACCGATGTGATTGTGATTAAACATCAAATGCCAAACAAATGCACCCCTTAATATGAAAAACCATCCTTCCAAGCCCATTCCGCGAACTATATAAATCCCCGATATAGGAAATAAGGCCGCAAAGTTTTTGCCTGGAGTCCATAAAACCGCCGTCTCTCAAACAGGCACGCAAAAAGAGTATTTATTTTAGTGTTTTTTTGTAAAAAACCCAACACAAACACCAATCAAATTTGCAAAGTTGTAGGGATGATTTTATTGGGACGATGATCCCAGGCCATTAATGTATTGCAAAAATCAAAATAAACCAAGAATTACAATGCTAGGAGTCCCCCGCCAAAAAAGGTGGCTTGGCCAAGGGCAAGGATTGGCAAGACCATATACAGTGTTCCCCCTAAACAGGTCTTTTGTTTTTTGTGGTCAAGAACCACCTGGACAAGGATCCAATGTTAATCACCCACCAAACAAAGCCTTTTTTGTCCCCCAAACCCTAAATAAAATTTTCCCGTCCCTTATATAATATAATTATATATCTTTTGTGCAATATGTTTTGTTTAAGGGTTTGTCTGCATTAAAAAACATTTAAATTGCAATTGGGTGTGAACTCTAAAAGGCCCCCTTCGATCCGTTTTTTATAGATGCGACTTAATAATAGTTAAATTTAACTTCTTATTAAAGTAATGATTCCCCTTTTGTGAAGACAAAAAAAAAAACAGCACAAACCAAATTCTAGTTATCGCAATTCATTAAATGTAAGATGGGTTTGTCAAAAGAATTTCAGTGGTCAAATTATGAAATGGTGCGAGAAGGAAATTTCCAGATAAACATAACGGAAAAATGTTTGAACTCCAATGATCCACCCAATAGACAGTAACTTTTCAGGTGGCACTGCCCATACTCCAAAATACAGTAACAAAACATAACGTTGGCAATCCCTCACTAGGCATGTCTTAGCAACCTCGTTTACCGGTGACATCTTTGTATGGTAAATTAACCAATTGGAAATTCTTGTGGGAGTAGTGGGTTTCAGGTTTCCCATGCATTGCCGGGACATGGGGCTGAAACCTTGGCAATAACATTAAAAAAAACAAGTTTTTCGCTAATATCCCCAATTGACAGAAAAAAAACTTAACAGATACTAGAAGGTAGTGGTATTGGTTAATGTGCTTTGTTCCCCAAACGCTTAGTTTGTTTTGAATAATTTATTGCATCATCAAAAAGTTAAGAAAAATGCCTTGTGCACTAAAAAATATGGTCAATTAGAATTAAGGGTTAAATAAATATGGCGTTAAAAAATACTGGATGAGCATGGTTATTTCGATCGATTAAATTTTGTTTTTAGCAAAATTTGGAATTACCATTTAAACAGGAAATTGTACTCTAAATAGTATTAAAAAAACCATATTTACTAAATAAATGCCGATAAAATACTGATGAGCTGTTCACGTATTTAAATGTGTTTAGCAAATTTGAATCATTTAGGAATTTGACTATAGTATAACATTTTTCTAAATAAATGCCAACATTTCGTGAAATGTGAGTGAACGTTTCTCAAATTTATTCAAGAAAGTGGTAATTAGTTAACTTTAATATACCCTTAGAAAAGCAGTTTTAGTTTAGTTGCAGCTGATATGAAACTGGTTACTTGAATACCACCTCGAATAATCAGATAGCCAGAAGCATAAATAGTTTATCAAAACACTAAAAAGCGATCATTGCATCTTCCATAAATAAACGCAGATCCAAACACCCCCTAGTTAAAAACACATAATATTGGTAGAAGAGATGCACTAGTAAGAGATGAGATGAATATGGAGACTAACCAATCAGCATACGTATCCCAATTCTTGACATATAAAAGCGATCCAGAAACTGGTGAATGTCATCCAAATCCAGGTAAGTAAGCTTAGGGTCAAGATCTTTCTTCAACTGTTGAACTCCTAGAGCCATGGTAGGGACCACATTATTATGTCTGACCTTGATCAAATTAATCATTTTGGTGAAGTCTTGCTCGTCGTTTTGGTCTTTGATATCAGGAAATGCTCTAAGGTCACGAAATGAGTCCAGGTACCAATCTCGCACCTTGTAAATCAGTCAAGAGATTAAATCATTTTTACGAAAAACGGAGCTAATCAAGTGCAATTTTAATCATGAACTGAAATCAAGTCGCTACAAGAATTGTTCAGAAAAGAAATGCAATTTTGTGACTCACTATACAGATTGATTACAGCAAAAAAGATCGAGTTAAATCCTAGTTTAAAGATTCTAGGATAACTTTAATTCTCATTAAACTATTACTATATCCTTAAGCATCAAGCATATATCTACAATCCAGCAGGTATACTTTTATATGTGACCTTAAACTTTTTAGAATCATATTCAATGAAAATTTTCTAACAAATTGTTCTCTTTTCCGAATACTATTGCCTTTTTTACAGAAACTGGTACTATTCAAAGACAGGCATTACTAATCGCCCTCTTTAGTGTTAAGCTCGAATCGCCATAGCTATATTCCGTATAGAAAATCCAAAACACCCTTTCCCAAAAAAACTTACACACAAACAGGATCATAAACAACCTCAAAACAAAACCCAATTCACAGATGACATAATATATAAAAAAAAAAAAAAGATGAGTACTTTAAGGATAGCAGGTTTTTCGGACAAGCCATAAGGCAAAGACTGAAGCTCAATAGCGCGTCTAGCAATCCTAATAGGAAGTTCTTTATGAAGAAACTGAGCAGCTAAAATCAAATTCCTGTCAGTAAATCTTGACCCAAATTCCAACATGTAACGAAGACTGACTCCTGTTTGTTTCATTGAACCCCATTTATGTACTTCTTCTATTAACGACTTTGAGAAGGTTTCATAGAGCTTCTTAGCCGCCATTCTTTTTGTCTTTTTCTTCTTTTTCTTTTTAAGAGAAGGAGAAGAAGACGAAGAAGAAGCACCACTCAATTCTATTGAGCCTCATCTATTCACTCATGGTGATTAAGATGGTAATAATAGTGTTTATTATGGTGGTGGTTGTTGTTTAGGATGATTAGTTTGAAACCCATTTGATTGGCTTGGTTTTTAGTTTTTGGCCTTGGAGCTTAAAATGATTCTCATTGTCAATGTCATCCACAGGTTAAATAGTAGTAAAAGTTAACAATATTCATGGCTTGCTTAATTTTGTGTCTTGTTACTCTATTAGTAAAATTTGTTCAAGATATCGAACTTAATTTATAAAAACACGACATTCAGTTTTACTTCACTAATAAAACGAGGTTTTTCACCTGTGCTTCGCTGCGGAGCACGAGATTTTATGTTAAAGACTAACTTTGCAACAGAACGATAACCCAATAACTATTTCCGTATGGTGTCATTATTAAGGACTAACTTTGCAACGGAACGATAACCCAAGGACTATTTCCGTATAGTTTTATCTCGGGGTCGGTGAATTTTTTTACGGAAATAGTCCTTGGGTTAGCGTTCCGTTGCAAAGTTCGTAATTATGGACTACCTTTCCAACAGACCGATAACCCCATGGACTATTTCCGTAAATTGTTTTTGAATTTTTTTTCCAACTTTGCAACGGATCGATAACCCTAGAGACTATTTCCATATATGTGTTTCTGGGGGTGGTGAAAAAAGTCTCGCTTTCCAAGGACTACTAAAATTATGTTCAATAAAAAAAGGACTACTAATTGTTTTATAAGCGAGGTTTTTCAACCGCGCTCCGCTGCGGAGCGCGAAGTTTTACGTTAAGGACTAGCTTTGCAACGAGAAGATAACCCAAGGAGTATTTCTGTATAGTGTCATTATTAAGGACTAACTTTGCAACGGAACGATAACCCAATGATTAGTTCCGTATGGTATTTATCTCGGGATTGGTGATTTTTTAATAGAAATGGTATTTTGGTTAGCGTTCCGTTGCAAAGTTAGTCATTAAGGACTAACTTTGCAAATGACCGCTTCTATAGTGACAGGTAAACAAAAAGGACTTTTTCTATATATTTTTGTTAAAATGTCAGTCATTAATGACTAACTTTGCAACAGAACGATAACTCAAAAACTATTTTTGTATAATATCGTTTTATTATTTTATTTTATTTGTTTCTTGGGCATCGGGGTCGGTGAATTTCTTTTTAATATTAAAAATTGCTTTGGGGTGGGTGAAATTTTTTTGGAAAAGTGAGTACTTGTAAATGTATATATAGCGAGTTTTTTAACCTGCGCTCCGCTGCGGAGCGCGAGATTTTACCTTAATTTATGTTAGACGAAGTTGTTCGTTAAGGACAGATGCTTTAACAGCGGGTAAAATAAAGGAACTATTAACATTAATTTTCAAAGATCGCTTATGCGATGATAGGTAAACAGAAGGGACTTTTTTGTACATTTTTGTTAAAATGTCACTCATTAAGGATTAACTTTGCAACGGAACGATAACCCAAGGACTATTTCCTTCTTGAGGTTGGTGAAACAACATTTTTTATAAAATCGTACGTATGTCAGAAGCATTGCAATATTGGACTCGTTATGTTCGCAATTCGAAGATCTTTTCAATGACATATTTTTTGCGAATGAATCGATAAATATATGTTCTATATTTGATAAATAAAGTTTGCTATATAAAAAAATCGCAAATAGATATAGTTCAATGTCGTTTTAATAACTTCTCGCATAATTTGAGAGAGCGTTTTGTAAGTTTATTTTTATTTGTCAACCTCGAGAGCAATGAGAATTTTTTTAATATTAAAATACATGTTTTCCTAGGTAATATTGCCTAATGTTATATATAGTTAATATTGGGCTCGTTTTGTTCGCAGTTCGAAGATATTTTCAGTGACATGTTTTTTTACGAATGAATCGATAGATATATGTTTTATATTTGATAAATAAAGTTTATTATATAAAAGAATCATAAATAGGTAAAAGTCAAATGTTGTTTTAGTAACTTAATTTGAGGGTGCGTTTTATAAGTTTTTTTATTTGTCAACCTCGAGAGTGGTGAGAAGTTTTTTTTAATATTGAAATACACGTATTCCTAGGAATAGTGCCTAATGTTATATATAGTTAATATTATGTATTTTTTTACACTAGTACTAACATTGAATTAATATATCTCAGTTACACAAATCAACAAAATTATAATTCAATAATTTAACTGAACAAAAACGGTAAGATTTAGTAGCATTCGTATATATTAACCTCAGTTTTAAAACATTTATATAACAAAAGAGAATATAATTGAGATATCATCAGCTTTTACCTCATACCTTTTTAAGTGGTTTGTATGATTGTAAACGAACAAAGGACAACCAATGACATGAAAGTAGTTGATGTTGGGAAGTCTTTCATGAAACACTTCATATAGGGTTTTGTGATGTCTTTTAAACAATTATGGATTTATCCCAAGTGAACCATGTTATGCTTATAGCCTCAACCCAAAAATGTTATTGTTAATAAAAGAAACTTACTAACTAGTAATGATCGGGAGGTCGGGGAGGAAAGAATAAGTAGAAAGCCATATTATTATATTAGAGAGAGAAAGGGAAGATGTGTGTGTTTTCTATAGAGAAGGAGGAGAAACACACACACTTGAGATGTTACAAATGATTTTCTCACTCCTCCATGGAAGTATAGAGAGGAATATATAGCCCGAGATATGCACAACTATCCTAACTTGTCATCACTAGTCCTTGTATGTAAACCCCCCATAATGGGTCGTAGCGGAATATGGGGTTGGGAGCGTTACTTCATAGATCAACAGCACAAGATATATAAGAACGGCTTTTAAAAGTGTCGTTTAAAACCGATACATTGGATTTAGCAAAATGTTTGTTACAAAAGCCCGAAGCTTTACTTGTTCATTGTTAAATTATACAAAGTGTTGGGAATTATTCATTCCTGACTTAGTACCGTTAGTGATAATACTTAGTACCGATAGTTATAGTTAGTACTGACAGTACAAAGTGTCAAGTACTGATCAGATACTTAGTACCGTTAGTAGAAAATAGTTAGTACCGTTTAAGAGATATGTATGAGATATTATAGGAAAAGATATGTATTATCTTTTATGCGTTTTGTAAGCCTGTTAGGGTTTATCCTTGGTCTATAAAAGGAACCCTCATGGCATAGTTAGAGATATCAGTTCAATATACATCTCATACAATCATATCTCATAGTTAGTAATCTGTAATCACTTTAACAGATTAATAGAAATCAAGTTTAGTTTATTCATTGTTCTTCTTAATACTATTGTGTAGATTCCTCATATACAATTGGTATTCATAGTTAGTGTTTCTATATAGTCAATCTGTATTTATACAAGTTGGCTATCACCCTTAGCAGGCTGCAAAGATCTGTTCAGTTTGGGACTCACATTTTGGAAATGGCAGAATTGGTCCCTGGGATTTCTACTTCCTTCTATTTTCGCCTTAAAGGTTTTCTAAGGTTAAATAATTTTGAAAGATGACAGGTTTAGTCCTTGTAATTAATAATATCTAGGAAACACTTAGCAAATTGCACATAAGTCCCTATACTTTCAAACTAATGATAGTTTTGGCCCTTCTCAAATTATAACCCCGTATGACTACCAAACCTTTTCCATTAATTGTGTGATGTGATTAGAGGTATGTTTGATGCAATAAACTTGAAATCACTCTCCTCCTCAAACAATGACCCGTTTTTTATTGAAAGAGTTGTAGTCGTTGTTTGAGTTGAAAAGTTTATTATAAAGGCCTGAACTGATGAATTTTCAACAACACTTTTTCCACCGTGATTAACTCAAATAAGTTTGAAGAATCAATTAAGAAAAAAATTTAGTTATACAAAGGAAGACTTCTCTTTCGATTAAGAAATAGCGCACTAAAACGTACATTAGATCTGTGATGCACGGATATAAAGTAATCCATGCCCAGGAGAAATTAATCACCCGTTGTCAGGAACAACTGTCTTTTTGACGACATGCAGTCCTCATGTTGAAAAATGGGTTGCTATCGGAAATAATAGCAAGCCATAAAGAAATGTTTTAAAACAATTTGAACTTCCGCTCGAACTTTATTTACAGACCCGTGTCATTATTAAACGACATTTCTAGGTCCGTAAATATTATCTATTTATAGAAGACATGTCTTGAAAAATATTTTTGGTATTTTCTATTTTCTGATTTTTATGGTTACTGTAGGTTTTATATTTTTGTATTTTCTTTTTGGTTTAAAGTATATACAAATGTACATAGGATACATGAAGACTATCCTTTACTCATCCTTTCCTTCTTGAAGACGTTTAAGAGTTTCCGGAGTCATACTCTTCATACCAAGTCGCGAGAGTAGAAATTCGAACCGCTCTCTAGGTAATGCCTTTGTGAATATGTCCGCAAGCTGATAATCCGTCATCATGAAATAAAGTTCAACCACGTCATTCTCGACTTGTTCTCGAATGAAATGGTAACGTATGTCAATGTGCTTGAACCATGAGTGCTGGACATTGTTGCAGCAGAGAGCAATGTCATTGCGCTTATCACAATACAGGGGAACCTTATTGAAGGCAAAACTGTAGTTTGTAAGCTATGACCTCATCCAAAGTATCTGAGCACAGCATCTAGACATGGCAATGTATTCAGCCTCTGTGGTTGAGATCGCAGTGCTCTTTTGTTTCTTTGATGACTAGCTGACTAATTTATCTCCAAGGAACTGAGCACTTCCTGACGTACTTCTTCTTGTATCCTGACAACCTACATGATCCGCATCTGCATAGCCCGTTAGTGCCATAGCGGTGTCTTTTGAATACCAAAGTCCCCAATTAATGGTTTCTCTAAGATACCAAAAGACCCGTTTAAGTGCTTCAAGGTGCTTTTTGGTAGGCGATGCCTGATACCTAGCACACATGCATACAACGAAGACAAGGTCGGGTCTGCTGGCAGTGAGGTACATTAGGGAGCCGACCATACTATGAAATCGAGTCTAGACAACTAGAATCCCTAAGGGGTCCTCATCCAGTTTAAGTCGATCCACCATTGGTGTATCTACAGGGTCACATGAATCCATCCTAAATTTCTTTAAAATTTCTAGAGCAAATTTTGATTGATTAATAAAAATGCCTCTGAGACTTTAAGAAACTTGTAATCCTAGGAAAAAAGACATTTGTCCCATCATTGACATTTGGAATTTTGAACTCATCTCATTGGAAAATATGTCACATGCTTTAGGGTCGGTCGAGGCAAATATGATATCATCTACATATATTTAAACAAGAAGAATATGTTTGCCTGTTTTCTGAGAGAATAATGTTGGATCAACTGCACCCTTGAAGAACTTGTTGTCCAGAAGAAACCTTGATAAGGTGTCATACCACGCCCGAGGAGCCTGATTTAAACCATACAAAGCCTTCTTCAGGCGATAAACATGTGTCGAATGATCTGGATCAACGAAGCCCTCTGGTTGACTAACGTAGACTTCTTCTTTCAACTCGCCATTCAAGAATACTGTCTTGACATACATCTGGTAGATGGTCATGTTCTTACTGGTGGCATTGGCGATGAAGATTCTTATAGCCTCGATGCGTGCAACCAGTGCAAATGATTCCTCAAAATCAATACCCTCCTCTTGTCGATATCCCTTGGCCACCAACCTAGCCTTGTTTTTCAGAACATCACCGTACTCATCAAGCTTAACTTTGTAAATCCACTTGAGAGCTATAATCATGACACAGTCTGGTCGTGGTACTAATTCCCATACTTGAAGTCGATCAAATTCGTGAATCTCGTCTTGCATGGCTTGAAACCAGCAATCTTCAGTCACTGCAGATTTGAAGTTCTTTGGTTTGACTTTCGACAGTACAGAGTTGTATAGGCACCACAAGGCATCGGTTGCAAGTTATTTTCTGGTGGATACCGGTCGAGAGGGATTGCCAATGACATTATCAAGCGGGTGATCCTTGCTCCATTTCCCGAGATGATGATGTGGTTGAGTGACATGAGTAGATTCCGCTGAACTAACATCCCCGGATGATGATGCTTCAGAACTAGGTTCCGGAGCAAACACGTTTACGAAGGGATCATTGTCAACATGAGCAAAAGGATTGTCTTCAATGATAGTAGATCCAGCTGCAACACCTTGATGTGAGATAGGAGGTTGTAATTCTGAAGATGACAGTGAATGACTTGGAGAAGGTGCATCTTGATCAATGGTAGTAGAAGAAGGTGTACCAGCGGAAATGACAAGAACCTGAACTGCTGTAGCAGAAGAAACCGGTCTTTCAACACGAGGAGGTTCTAAGTATTCATCAAACATCAGTTAGAATAATTTCTCTAGCTCTTTATTTGTTGGGGGTACATAAGGTGTTGCATGGGCCGGATTGGGTACGAGCCCTAAACTTATCTATCCAGGCGTCAGAAACGTAGGTGCGGGTCCTATACTGAGTTACACAAGAGCCATAGGCTCAGACAACCATCGAGTTGAACATGAATAGTTTCCATGATTCGTTGGGTTATTTTGTTATAGATTCTATAACCCTTCCTGCTTGGTGCATAACCAACAAAAATTCCAATATCAGTTTTTGGTTGCAATTTTCCAAGATCATCGCTGCCATTTATAGGGTAACAAAGAGCACCAAAGACTCGTAGAAAGGTAAGATCAGGCTTCTTATCATGCACCAGCTCGTATGGGGTTTTGTTATGACGAGTGTGAAGGAGGGATCGATTTTGGGTGTAATAAGTAGTAGCAATAGCTTCTGCCCATAGAAACATCGGAGCCTTGGAAAATATAAGCATTGTCCTAGCAGCCTCCACAAGAGTACGGTTCCATCTTTCGACAACGCCGTTCTGCTGTGGAGTCCTCAGAACAAATTTTTGGTGAAAAATGCCGACACTTTCATAATAATCAGTCAGAACTTGATTGACAAATTCTATGCCATTATCAGTACGGATGTATCTGACAGTTTTTTTAAGACCGACTTGTATTTGCTTCAGAAATTTGATGATGAACTCTGGGGTTTCATCTTTCGATCTTAAAAACTTAACCCAAGTAAACCTAGAATAGTCATCAATGATGACTAAGATGTCTTTCTTCCTATTAATTGTTTGCACTCGCATTGGTTCACATAAATCCATATGAAGGGTATTAAGAACTTCTAAGTTGGTGTTTTCCCATTTTGGGTTGTTGGGGTGTTTTCTTGCTCATTTCCTAGATTGAACACGCAAGCAGAATGATCTTTCTCAAACTTCAAGCTAGGGAAGCTCATTACTAAATCCTTTCTTGTAAGGTCATTAATGGTACCGAAGTTCAAGTGGTTTAAACAACGATGCCATAACCATGATTTGTTCTTGGAGGCTTTAGATAACAAGCAGATTCAGGAGGACTTCATCATGTATTCAACTGAGATAGTGCACAAATTAGAACCACGTGAACCTTTAATTAAGTCAACACCATCGGTATCTCAAACATAACATGAATGCTTCTTGAATGCCACTTCAAGATCAGAATCACAAAATTGTTTGACAGAAAAAAGATTGTGTCTTAGTCCTTCCACATAGTATACCCTAGAGATCACACTGTCACCAATCACGTAATCTTCATAACCCATGATAACACCAAAGTGGTCATTCCCGAATCTAACTGTCCCGATGAACTTTTTTAGGAAATTCCTGACCTGTGAGCGATCCCCCGTCATATGGTTTGAGCAGCCTGAGTCCAAATACCAAAGGACGATCTGTACGACCTGCATTTGAAAATAGACAAAGATAAAGAGTTTGGAAAGTTGGAACCCTAATTTTTGTTAGGGTCCGGTTGGTTAGCATTAGCAATGTCAGTTTGCATAGATGTATCAATTTCATGTTTCACGGTTGGAGTAGGAATGTGTTAGCCTCAAAATAATGAGTCGAACAATGGAAGTTCGTTCATAACTATATTAGGTCTCAGTCATTAAATAAT
>BQNB010159907.1:0-14862 GCA_026074375.1 Tanacetum coccineum | reverse complement strand
GTTAGTAATGACGTCTTGGTAAGCATTGAAAGGGTTGAAGAATGAAAAATAAATGTATGGATAAAGGGTGAAAACAAAGAAGCCCTCCCTACACCTTACGCAGAAACCGGGTCAATTCATAATCTATCGGTTTTCACAAAGATGAATTCTGATATTGAAGACAACATCATGGACCTAGTGATGCAATGCACAACCCTTCCCAGCCATTCGAGTTTCTCTCAACAAAAACTTGTCTCATTTGTCACGGAGATACACACGACTTCTATTGACTTTCTCACTCTGAGTTAGTTAATATTGAATAGGTGGCAGTCGGCTCCAGCCTCCAAGAGATCAATAAAATAAATCTCATTAGGACACATTCCATTACAAACACTTGTTGAACATCAATAAGTTCACAAGCTGTTAACAAGAGTCCTACGCATTATCCTTGTATTTTTTTCCAGAACATCCGAGTGATACTAATGTATTCACAATGAAGATGGAAATCCTGCTTGAGCCAACATCAAACAAGCTCTTGGTAGGTGACTTATGCGATTCTATATGAATCAAACTTGTGTCAACTGGAAAGAAACGATGGTGCGATTCTATGTGAATCAAACTTGTTCCAGTAAATGAATTGACGACTTAATCAGAAAGATAGTAACTATCTGATTCACTCTTACCGTGTTGTCTGCTTTGAGACGTTTCGGTAATGAGAACTAGCAAGCATGGTAAATCTAATACATCTGTGTTAGAAGATCCTACGCTTTGAGCTGGAAACCCTGTCAAGGAGATTCTTTAAATCTACCTGATCACAGGTACAATATTTATACTGTAAAATGGTCCTACGGAACCGGAGGTTAATCTAACCAAATCCGGACGAATGACAAAGCCATATTCGTCCACACGCTTTATTGCTAACTGTTTTATTTTAGGATTCATATAAAGATGGAGATGGAGATGCCTCATTCCAGCTGAAGTCGGATTCATTACCACATGCTCATGCTCAAACTACAAAGACATACTATAAGCATCAAGATTCAAGAATCAAGAAAGCTCAAGAATTAAAAGACAAAGACTTCCGCACACTCTGATATACAAGATCTTCCTTCAAGATATCAAGTCTATCAAGGGAGATTGTTAGCAAGCTTTCAAGATGATGCAAAGTATGAGCATGTTGGTCAAGACACAAGATCGCAAGGTGGCAAAGACGATCAAGACAAACAAGGAAAAGATTTAAAGATCTCGGAACTAAAGACGAAGTTAAAAGACAATAACAAAGGCTCAAGATCAAAGATCACAAAACATGAAGGAACAACCCTACAACAAGATAAAGACCAACACAAAGACAAGAGCTTAACGACAAAAGAAATCTCATAGATCATAAAATATGGTGACATATCCGAAATTACATTAGTTCATTTATAGCGTGACACGTAGGGACTAATAATGAGTAGTTACGATAGTTATGTGTCACTAGGACTATAAATACAATCTCCATACTTTCATGGAAGGGTGAGGATTCATTTTGTATCTCATTAGGTGTGTGTCTTTCTCTCTCTAGAAAACGCACATCTTTTCTTTTTCTCTCTCTAAATAAAATGGCTTCTTACTTGTTTTATCCACCCCGACCTCCGGATCGATCTTTGTTAGTGATATCTTATTGTTAACAATTGGTATTAGAGCTGCAGGGGTGTATTGTATTCATGTGTGTTTGTTATTCGTGTTTTTAGCTTATTTCTGGCTTATTTCTGCTTATTTTCGTGGGCTTATTTTATGGGAAAAAGCCACAAAATTGTTTTTGGGTGTTGTTGTATGAAACTGTTGCTTATTTTTGAACTGTTTACAAGCTTGTTAGTTTTTTTTTCAAGCTTATTTAGTTCTTGGTTGGGTCTGCATCTGTTTAGGCTTATGTCGTCCTTAAGCTTATTTTCAAAGCTTACTGCTCATGGCCAATTTTTGAGTCTCTCTTTCTTCTACAAAATGCTTATTTTCAAAGATTATCAATTCTGGACTTATTCGGATTTGAAATAGATACACAGATCCAAAATTTTAGCTTCAAAGACAGTTTTCTTGTTTCTTGCATAATGACAAAAAAGTACGTTTTGGAATTTTTTGGCGAGTTATACACTGCTGGTAACACCAGGCGATTTATACCATCACCTCAACAGGCGATTTATACACATGACAAAGGCGATTTATATACCTTTCAAGAAGGGCGATTTATACCAGGTGTTATAAAGGGCGATCTATACATAAGACTTAGGCGAGTTATACTCCTTGACTAAGTCAACTCGGTAGTTACCGAGTTGACCGAGTCAGAGTCAACCGGGTCAAGCCACCGAGTCAAAGGTCAAAGAAATGCAAAAGAAAAGAACAGATACAATCCATAACCAACATCAACAACAATTATCAACATCATCACAGCCTCCAAACAACAAATCCAACTCAGTATACTACCTTAATTACCCTTCGTCACAAAACAGCACCATCAAATCCAACAATTCCACGACTATCCTAATATCCCATCCTTCATCAATCATCTACATTATTCACAACATGACTCGAAAATTAAATAAATTGATCTCAGATTCATTCACTCGTGTGTATACTTAACACCAAGACCTTCAAAAGATCCAAGAACACGAATGAAAAAAAAAATCATCGTTGACCTTTGTGAAGTTATAACCCTCATTTAATTTTTGAATATAAAAAGTGAGTTTTAACAAATCCGTTAAACTCATTCTTTGCTTCGATTGACTCACAAATACCAATGACGAACCTACCTTAGATCCTCCAAAGGATCTTGAAGCATTAAGTCTTTTGTTGTTGCTATGGTGTGATAAGGTAGGATTAATGAATGAGGGTGACTGAGTGAATATAGAGAGATGGATGATCGGTGAAGATCAATATTTTGGGAGAGGTTTGACTGCATTTTTTTAGGGTGCGTGGGATTAGGGTTATATGGTACAATTAGGTTAAGACTCATTCTTATATAGTTGGGCTGGTGGATTTCTTTTTGGCATAACCGGTGTCCGAATCCTAACATAAAACATGTGCTAAACTTAATGAAGTGGGCGGAAAGTTATAATGGTTGAGGTGTGGGCTGATCGTGTGATTTGATTTGAGATTGGGCTAGAATTAGTAATAACCGAAAATTAGGCTTTGTGACTTCATGACTATTTAAGTTTGGACTAATTTTTGGTTGGTGTTATTGGATTAGTACGGATACGATGATTGAGCCGAGTAATAAAACACTATCAAGACAAGTTGGACTAGATAATGTTTATCCGTTGACGACATTCAAACATAACATTTGTCCTAGTTTAACGACATTCTAAAACAACAACACAACAAACACGATACATAACACTAAAAACGATCCAAATAAGATCCACTAAAACGACAAACGGCTAAAGATTCAGATTACGATGACAAGTGGTCACAAAGTTGATTTGGTATCCCTTATTTGAGATTGAAGTTGAGTTTCACGAAGGCGTCTACTTATTTCATCATCGAGACTTCCTTCTATTTTCTACCCCTTTTCTTTAAACCCTATCTATCGATTGATGACTTGCTTGAACATATACGGTTTATGATTAAGACTTGGATTATCTAGTTATTTCCTGAAGTAAGGAGTTACATTGTAGTGCTCACGGGTTATAGCTATCACTTAAAGGAGTTACGTTGTAGTACTCAGTGTCACACGCAGAAGTCGTTGTGGATAATGTCAAGAGGTGATGTACTTCTTATACTTTTAATGGCGGGTATAGAGTACTTATAGATTTAATCTTGCACCGTTCTTCAATCAACAACAGTGCAAGCTTAAGTAACAAATTTAGGGGATTTTACTTCATTTTCAAGTTTGGTATATCGGGTTTACTTCACCAAGTGATCACAACAATAGCTGACAGAATACGAGGTTGGTAAGTTAGCCAGAGAGTTTAAAGGTTGAGATGTAATCAGTAATTCTCACGGGATATTATTGTGTCATTCCAAGACAAAGATACTTCACAGTCTAAGCAAAATTCTAGAAGTTCTTCAATGACATTCATATACAAGACCTTGATTATACTAAGTTTTCTTGATTCTTGCTTTATCTCCTCTACGGTTTCTGAAGACAAGAGGGTAATGCTTTGTTTGGATTTCAAGATTTGTGCTAAAGACAAGAACTTCTCGAGTGTATGGACATACACGACAATGATGCTTTCGAGAGTTCGCAACCATTATGGGGAAAAATGTGTACATCCAGGACTTAGTTGACTTTGATGTTACCATGTCAACTTCCAGGGGGAAGTAGTGTATACTACTTTACTTAGTATGGTTTATGAAGTATTCTGCAAACGTGAGAAGAATTGCTGTTGATTTCTCGCATATACCCTTGAACGGATTTTCACCAAGCCCTAATGACAAGAAGCAGTGGTCATTGGTGTGGTTTGACTTCTACAAAATTCCGTTGTGCACGTCAATGACAAGTAGAAGATTATTCAATTCAAAGTTTCAGAATCTGCTTAAGATAGGGATGTTGGTTTGGGTGGAAGCTGATTCAGAAACTTCGCCAAAAAGGAGTCTATGAAGAAAGCTTTTCAAGACATGTTGCATGAATTAGGAGGAAGTTAATCCAGTTCATGCATACTACAATGGTTCCAGAATAAGTAAAGACAATGAAGATCCAAGCTGAAGTACAAGTTTCAAGACAAGGAGAACTCAGAAGACATCTTCAGCTTTGGAAGTGCTTTGGAAGACTTTATTTTATTGTAATTGTACTTGATAGGAACATTGTAAGTAATTTCGTATGTGTCCACATATTGGGGGAAGATTGTTAGCCTTAAAATAAGGTGATATATCCGGAATTACATTAGTTCATTTATAGCGTGACACGTAGGGACTAATAATGACTAGTTACGATAGTTATGTGTCACTAGGACTATAAATACCCCCTCCATACTTCCATGGAGGGGTGAGGATTCATTTTGTATCTCATTAGGTGTGTGTCTTTCTCTCTATAGAAAACACACATCTTTCCTTTTTCTCTCTCTAAATAAAATGGCTTCTTACTTGTTTTATCCTCCCCGACCTCCAGATCGATCTTTGTTAGTGATATCTTATTGTTAACATTCATCACCAAAGAAATCAGCATATATGGATTCAAGTGGAGCAGTAGGAACTGTTGGACTAACAGTATTAATATTTAGACTAACAGTATTAAAATTTGTACTGGCAGTATTAATACTTGGCCCAGCAGTATTAACATCTTGAGCACTGTTTTCAGTCCTTTCTTGATCATCAATTCCACCTTCATCATCCTTCTTTTCAGCATCATTAGAAGGTTGTGGTTCATCATTGCTAGCATCCTTTGAAGAAGAATCAAATAGTGAACCATCTTTCCATAGTGGCATTAAGATGTAGTCTTGGCTAGATCCTGGCTCCTTGCTAGAATGACCTGTACCATTACTTTCTTTTGTACCTACAAAATCATTAGAGTTTGTACCTGCAACAACTGGCACATAATTCATTGATTTTGTTAGAACATCAATGTCAAACAGCCACTTTGGTCCATCACCTGCAATAATAGGCTTATCCTCCAAGAACCTAACATGCAAGTTTTCTTCTACTTTCCTAGTTCTAATGTTGTATACTCTAAAAGCCTTACTATTCAATGAGTATCCAACAAAGAATCCATCATCAGACTTTCCATCAAACTTGCCTAAATGATCTAAAGTATTAAGAATGGTAACATGACACCCAAATGGTTTCATGAAGCTTAGAGAAGGTGTTCTACCTCTAAAGAGTTCATAAGGGGTCTTGTTATGAGGCTTGACTACTAATACCCTATTCTGCACATAGCAAGCAGTATTAACTGCTTCAGCCCAAAATGTAGTAGGTAACTTAGAGTCAGCTAACATGGTTCTAGCAGCCTTAATTATTGTCCTATTTCTTCTCTCAGCAACACCATTTTGCTGAGGAGTTCTAGCTACACTAAATTCCCTCTTAATGCCTTTCTTTTCATAAAACTCACTCATAACTCAATTTTTGAACTCTGTTCCATTGTCACATCTGATTATCTTTACTTTCTTATTAACTAGATTTTCTATCTGAGTTATAAAGCTCTTAAGAATGCCACTAGTTTCATACTTAGATGCTAAAAAGAAAACCCAAGTAAATCTGCTATAATCATCAATGACAACTTAACAATATTTCTTATTCATTAAGCTGCTCACAAAAGTTAGACCAAACAAGTCCATATGCAACATGAATAAAGGTTGAGTAATAGAGTTCTGAATTTAGGACTTACATGAGGCTTTGTGTTGTTTTCCCTTAAGGCAAGCAACACAAGTTTGGCCATTTTCAAAATGTTTTACAAGTAAACCTTTCACAAGGTTATCCTTAACAAGTTTATTAATAGTTTTAAAATTTACATGACCTAGCCTCCTATGCCATAGCATTGATTCATCAAATATGGCCTTTGCAACAAGACAAGTTAAACTCTCTTTAGGAACACTATTCTTCATATCAAAACTATACATATTGCTCTTTCTAGGAACTTTAAGTAAAACCTGACTTTCATAAGCTAACTTAAAATTAGGAGACATAACAAAACATCTAGTGTCAGTAAAAAGAACACTGTTTTTTTTGTCACACATCTGTAAGACACAAAAAAGGTTAAACTGTAACTCCTTGACAAAGTACACATCCTCAAAATTAAGCTTACCCGTTTTAAGAGTTCCTTTACCAGTAATTCTTCCTCCTTTGGTTCCTCCCCCAAAGGCAACATATCCTCTATCAAATTCCTTGAAGTCTAAGAGATAGTACATGTTCCCTGTCATGTGCCTTGAGCATCCACTGTCAACATAGCCTTGATCTTCTTTTTGTGGATGACCCTGCACATAAAAATAAGGAAATTAATTTCCTTTGGGGACCCAAGCCATCACTGACTTGGATCTACCTCGTGCATCAACATAATTATGTCTCTTGAAAGTAATTGATGCACTGTTAAGTTTGGTAGGTCTCCTAACCCAACATGTTGATGCCTTAACATCATTAACCTGATTTTTCCTGACAGCATTAACTACTGTTGAATTTGGCCTATCAGTATTATCTGCTTTTGGCCTAGCAGTATAAAAACTTCCCTTAGCAGTATTAACTTTTTGGCTATAATTTTTGTTAGTTAATGTTGTTTTTATACTATAGGGCCTCTTTACAGTTGATTGTGCTGATTTAGAAAAACATGACATTGGTCTAGCACTATAAACTGTAGTTTTGGGATGAGCAGTATTAACAGGCCTGGCAGTATTAAGTGGTCTTAGGCCAGTTTTCATTAAAACTGCTCTTGGAACTATGTTCATGTGAGCACTGAGGTGAGCCTTTTTAGCAGAATAATTGTAATTCATCCTAGTATAATTATTTCCAGATACCATCCTTTCCCTTTGATGATAATTGCAGTTAGCCTGCACGTGCTTAAAACTTTCACAGACAAAACAAACTTTATTGTACATCACAAAGTCATTTCCTAGTTGTTGGGACTTCTGATTATTCCAGTTTCTTTGATTTCTCCTAGGAGTTTGTGACCTGTACATTTCAGAATACTTAACTGGTTTCCTAACTGGTTTTTCTTGTTATTGAGGTCTAACAAAATTTATCTTAGCAACAGTAAGAAAAACAGTTTTCTTCTCTAACTTATCATTTGACACTAACTCCTCAACCAATGAGGCATCAGGAGATTCCCTAACGACATTAGAAGTATCTTCACTAATACTCTTACTAGTCTTAGGTCCATATCCTTCAAACTCAGGCTGTTGGAACTCCTCTAAACCAGAGTTGGACAAATCAAGGTTTGGGGGTGAAAATAATCCTGTAGGAGGAGGTGGAACAACATTATAGCTTACAAACCCTAAACCCTTTCTACTTTTATCAGGTATCTGACTCCCTATTAATTTGTCTAGACTCTTAGAAGCATTATCAAATTTTTCAATCTTAAGTTGATTGCTTTCTTTTTCTTGCTTAAGCTTTTCTAACTCACTTTTAAGCACACTAATTTCTGAGTCTTTATATGAGATATCTCTTTTTAGAACAGCAAGTTGCTCACAAAATAGAACCTCATTCTTTTTGTAAAAGACAAGTTGTTCTTCTACAGATGCTAACCCTCTTTTATAAGTAGCTAGATTGAACTCAGATTTGTTAAACTCTATTCTTAAATCATCAAGTTGAGTTTTAAGAGTTTCAAAGCTTTTTAGACAGGTTTTTGAACAAGTTTTATCATTATGTACCTCAGAGTCTGAAAAAGCCATAAGAGCCATGTCTGTAGGGACTTCTTCATCTGCCATAAAGCTCCCCCCCCCCCCATGCCCCCCCCCCCCCCCCCCCCCCCCCCCCCCCCCCCCCCCACACAACCCCCCCCCCCCCCCCCCCCCCCCCCCCCCCCCCCCCCCCCCCCCCCCCCCCCACCCCCCCCCCCCCCCCCCCCCCCACCCCCCCCCCCCCCCCCCCCCCCCCCCCCCCCCCCCCCCCCCCCCCCCCACCCCCCCCCCCCCCCCCCCCCCCCCCCCGCCCCCCCCCCCCCCCCCCCCCCCCCCCACCCCCCCCTCCCACCCCCCCCCACCCCACCCCCCCCCCCCCCCCCCCCCCCCCCGCCCCCCCCCCCCCCCCCACCCCCTCCCCCCCCCCCCCACACACCCCCCCCCCCCCCCCCCCCCCCCGCCCCCCCCCCCCCATGGTCTGAGGGACTTCTTCATCTGCCATAAAGCTCCAGTCAAAACCAGCTCCATCAATAGCCAACATGGCTTTAGAAGAAATTTCTTCCACATTTATAGTCCTTCTAGAGCTGTCTTAATTCCTGCTCCTGTTATCTTGATTCCTATATCCTCTGCATTCCCTTGCAAAGTGTCCCAACTTATGACAGTTGAAACACTCCACCTTTAACTTGTCATATCCGAGCGTGTCACTCCATTGATAGTAATCTTTCTACCAGTTTTTGGAAAAACTTTCTTGTCCTCATGCTCAGCAATGCTAACTGCCACTTCAAATCCATCTCTTCTAAGTCATCTTCATGGATTTGTTCAAGGTCCTCATTATCAAGCTGAGACTCGTTTTGGTTGACTACCAAAATGCATAAATAGTGTCATCACTTAAGTTAGCAGTACTAACTTGAGTACTAGCAGTGCTAACTTGAGTATTAGCAGTACTAACTCCATAAGCAGTATTAACTTCATTAGTACTGCTAGTAGATGACATAAAAGCCAAGTTCTGAGAACTTGAGCTTGCAGTTCCTTTAACCTCTTGTTCAACAATCTTGAAATTGTTGTAGAGATCATCAAAGCTCATTGTGTCTAGATCAGGTTTATTCCTCCAGACCACAACATGAGTATTCCATTCAGAGGCAACTTCTCAAAAATTTTCCAAACAAAAAATTTAAAAAAAAGGAATCTCTTGTGAAATATTTTCACCAAGGATAGCCAACTGACTTACAATCTTCTGAAGCCTGTTAAAAATAGAATCAAGAGACTCTGTGCTTGGAGCACTAAAGTTCTCATACATTTGCTTCAGAAGAGTCTTCTGAGTCTTCTTTGTGGCATCATTACCACCAAATCTTGTTTGTATAGCAGCAAACAAAGTCTTGGCATCCTTGTACTGATTAAATGTCAGTAGATGTTCATTTGGAAGTGCCATTAGTAACATACTTCTTGCCTTCACATCATTATTCTTTTGAGTCTTTTCATCAGCAGTTACAGGACCTGGTATTAATGTAGTTGAGGAACCATCAGCATTTGTTGTTGTTTGAGCTGCTGGTTTGAATGAGTTTCCATTCTTTATGACATCCCATAGAGCATAGTCTTGTACTTGAAAGTATTGCTCAATTCTTAGCTTCCACATATCATATTCACCTTGTTTGAGAAGGGGCAATGATATTCACCTTTTTAAGGGTAATTATATATCAAATAGTAGTATAATATTAATCAAATATAAAATTCCTGCAAGTCAACCTAGTCAACCCTTTAGGAAAAAGGTCAACAAACTCACGGGTATGATATAAATGATTCCGGGCAAGTGATCACCCGGGTCGTTCTCCCAACGAGGCGTGCAATGGAAAGTCGAGAGTCGGTTTGATATTTGATGTTTGAATATAATAAGGCTTTGATTGGGTTTTCTAATTCTACGGGAAAAACAAGTAAGGCAAACTAAAAACGAAAGTAATTAAAGCTAAATCACTAAAACGATAACGGGAATCCTAAGAAAACGTGACTTAAAACCTAAATTATCAAAATTTAATCCTAAAATGATTTTTTTACTTTTTATAAATCCTAAATGACTAAAATGCAAGAACAAATAAAAGTAAACCAAAAACGTAAGCAACTAAAGTGAAAAAACGAAGAAAAACGATAACGGGACCAAATCCCGTTCTTTAAAAAACCAAATTCTAAAATTTTAACCCTACAAAAGCAAATTTAATTTTCCTAAGTCCTAAATGATAAAAGAAAATTTTAAAAAAAGAATTATATTTTTTTGATTTTTATTTTATTTAATATGAATTAAAAACAGTTTTAATAAAAAAATTAATTAAAAATACTAAACGAAGTTGGAAAAATCTGAAAAAATTCTGAAAAGTAGTTTGAATAAAGCTAAATCTAAGAAAAATAAAATGGTGAAAAGTGCTTATTGAAATAAGCCAGAAATAAGCTTAAATAAGCTGAAAGCTTAAAGGGCTAAAAAGGGTTAAGAAATAAATAATGCAAGTATAAACCAGATGGCCCTACTGGTGCTAATGGTTAGTGTGTGTGTTGTTTGGGACGTGTGTGTGCAAAGGGAGAGGTCACAGGTTCGACCCCTGTGGCCTCTCCTTTTTAACAAACATTTCTTTTCTTTTTTTAAAAACTTATAAAGTAAGCAAAATAAGCAACTTTAACAAAGGGAGTTTTTATAAAAACTTATTTTTAAGTTAGAATAAGCACTTTTAAAACAGACAATTTTTGGTTTTTAGACTAAGTAACAAAAAAAAACTAAATTGTTGCTTATTTTAAACTTAAAAAGCACAAAGCTAAAAGAAATAAGCAAAACCAGATAACAAGCTATACTTAAAAAGCATTTAAAAGCAAACTTAAGCTAGGAAAATAAGCAAAAAGGCACTAAAAAGCATTTTTAAGACAGAAAACACAAAGACGAATTTTTAACTAATTTTAACTTTTAAACTAAGACCAAATCTAAAAAGCAGTTTAAAATGACAAATAAGCTAGAAAAGATGATAAGCTAACCTAATAAGCAACTAAGAATAAAAATAAGCAAAGATATAAGCTGGATAAGCTTTACAAAGCATATAAGCTCTTTGGCCCAAATCTGTCAGCCAAACAGCCATAAAGGCACTTTTGGGCTTAATTTTAAGCCCCAAATCAGATCCTTATGGCTTAGTAGCTTATTTACAATTCAAGCTTAGCCTATAAGCTACAATAATCAGCAATTAAAAAGTATTTTGAAATACAAATAAGCCATGAAAAAGGCTAATGAAAAAGCTGTTTGCACTATTTTAGTTATTTCAAAGGCTTGTTAAAATGACAGAATGCTTTTTGCAGCCCTCAATTTAAGCTACCAAAAGCTGACTAAAATGAAAAATAAGCTTAAACAGATTAAACCCTTTGTGTAAGAAAATTCATAAGCTAAAACTCATTTTAGCTTATCTAAATTTGCAAATGAAAAACTTGGATTTGAACTTTTTTAAGAAAAGACATAAACTTGACAAATTTATATGAAAAACTAAAACCACAATTGCAACTTAACCATTACCAATCTAATGCATTTTAAACAAAAATGTAAGCATAACCAAGACCTCAAAATAACTTTTAAGCATGAATCAAATACAAGCAGATTAAGAAGGTTTTAAGACCACAAATTCAAACTATGGCTACAACAATCCTAAGTTTTGAGTTATAAACTTTAAAAACCAAATTAAACTAACTTATAAACTAAATTAAAGCTTGCTAAAACTTATTTGAGTGCCAAAAAATAGTTTGAACACAAATTGACCCATTTTGGCCCCTTATCCCAAACACCCCTTTAAATTCTAATTTTGCATTTTAAAGCTATAAAAGTTTAAATTAAGTTGAAATAAGTAAAAACATATATATCAATAGGCAAATAAAGAACAAATAAGCATTAACTAATGAGAATTAAGCACAAATAAGCATACTAATAAGCTAACAGTAATAAGCATAAATAAGCACTTAAAAAGATTTTAAAGAGAAAACAAGGTGTACCTTATTCCCTTGCTCAAAACAGGGAATTCAAGTAGCTTTTTCAAGCTAATCTACGAGCTCAGCTTATAAGAATAAGCTAGTAAAAACCCTATAAGCCCGTCCTTGTTTGGCTTATCATCCAAAAGAGCTTAATACCATAATCCTTAACCAATGACTTTGTTCTTAAACAATAAGCTCAAGTAAGCTTTAAAAGTTAATTTGAGCTTAAGTGAGCTTATAGCAGCTTATAAAAATGACTTGTAAAACAGGGAACAAGCTTAAATGATAAAAACGTAAAACTGAATTTTCATTAAAACTTTTTAAAATGGTTACAAGGCTTTAAAAGTAAAAAATAAACAGAATTTAAAAACTAAAACTAAATTTAAAACATTTTAAAAGTAAATTACACTATCTCTCTCAGTTTACACATAGATATATTCGTATAATGTAAAATCCTCAACTATTTATATAAAAAAACTAAAGTCTTGAGCTGTGCTTGTTGTGTTTTTGTTGTGAGATGCTTCAAGGTCTTCATCACAGCCTTTAAAATTTCTTGTTCACCAAGGTCTTCAATCTCAACCATAGATCCATTTTGTCCAATAAGCTTGTGTAGGATTGCCAAGGTGGATGTGTCTTCTAGCTGGTGTGGGGTTTAGGAGGGGGTGACTTTTATTTGTCGTGTTGTAGGGTTAGTGATAGAGATGGATGAATATTAATTGTTCTTGGCAGGAATTGGGTTTTGAGGTTCTGGGTATTTAATTTGTAATGGGTGTTAGGGATGAGGGGTGTAAAGGTTTTTGGGTATAAGGGGCTAAAGGTGTAATGAAAAGGGACTAGTGGTGAAAGGGTGCAAGGATGGTGGGGACTGAAGGTGTTAGTCCTAAGGACTAACAATGCAAGGGGTAAAAGGTTTTAGGGTTAACGGCTATTAAATGTTGTATTGGGCCTAGTTAAGTGTTTGGGCTTTCTATATTAAAGGGTTCGGGCTAGGTTTTAAATAAAAGGAAATTGGGCTTTTAAAAATGGGTTTTGGGCTTTTTATCATATAAGCTTTGTTAAGTCTTGGTATTAATAGCTTAATGGGCTGCCCCTGCCCATTAGATGGGTGCGAGTTGGCCCATTAAGTATTTCTTTAGTTTTGGCTTTGTCTTTGACTTTGACTTTGTCGGGTTGACTTTTTGGTTAACTTTGACTGGTTCACGCTTTTCCATTCCGTGCTTGGTTTTGGCTTGTTTTTTTAGTAAATATCCGGTACCTGCACAGTATATAAAGCAAAACGCACATATATTTGGTATTTTATGTACGTTTTTAGTCATTTAGGCTAGTTTTTATAGGCAAAAGGTATGTGTAATTAAGCACATACCAAAATCCCCCATACTAAGATATTGCCGTGTCCTCACGCAATGCCATAAGTAAACACTTTGGAAAACCAAGAATCTCAATCCCCCTCGACTAATTACCTCGAAAAGTAGCTAAGTGTTCATCAAGGGGAATTAAAGAATCAATAGCTTTGAAAAGCCCTGTTTTTGCCATTTTTAAATTTTTACACTTATTACCATACATATTTTTGTATTTTTCCCTTTTTCTCATTTTTTTGTACTTTTCATGCTTTTCTTTTTAGCAACTAACTAGAACGTTTGGACTTTCATTATTTTCATAATTTTTAGGGTCACGGAATAAGAAGCACTTCAATCCTAAAATGCTCAAAAAGATAAATTCATCGTCCCCGACTTTTCATTCGTCCCAAACCAAGCTTAAAAACGAAATCACCGTTAAATATAAGTTAAGATGCTAACACTACTCATACTTGTACCTTGTGAAACTTTTCGCTCCCGACAATTATTTCATATTATGTTAGTGTGCTTATTTCGAATTTCAACCATAGATCAACGTTTTGCAAAATTTCTATGCGTCACGTTCCACCCAAAAAGTAATGAGTTTGAAGGCGAGATCATTCCATGTAGCGACTTTCATCTCGACACATCCCAACCTTGCGGCTAAGTGACCAGGCTTTTGACACCCCACAGAGACTAGTATCGGGACTCACAAACCTTCGGTTTTAACACCCTTGGATTTCCTGTATATACATAAAATTACAACTTAAAATGTAATAGTCTTAGTTCAAAAGCATATTTAAATTTAAGAAAAAGAGATTTTCCCTATATTTATTAATTCACGTTTACTACACTTAATATAATTACACATCCATTAAACGAATGAAATCATCGACCTTTTAGAAGGCAGCAACATCGGTTTTGAGCCGGCAAGATGCAGCAAACTTTTATCAGTCTCGGATAATTACTATGTGCCTTATTTAGAAGACTGCAACATCGGTTGTGAGCCGGCAAGATGCAGTAAACTTTTATTAGCCCACAGTTTATAATTATTACTCAATTTTTTTTTCATTTTTTCCATATATATTTTTTTTTCCTTATATTTATATTACCAAGATATAGAGAAAATTTCTTTTTAGAAAATTTAAGTATAAATTTGAACTAAAATTATTGATATCATCCATACTTCAAAAATTGTTGATTTAAGTTTAATTTTTAAATATCGCACGTATTATTAGTTTGTGTAACACCCCCAAAATCAGGTCGCAGCGGAATGGTAACAATGGGGTGCTACATCAAAGTACAAAAATCAAGATATAGAAAACGAC
>BQNB010159906.1:3224-14862 GCA_026074375.1 Tanacetum coccineum | reverse complement strand
TTATGTTTAACATTTAAACTTATAACTAATATATTAATTATTGTTTACTTAAAACACTATTTAAACATTGTTTACGTATAAACGTGTGCGTCCCCTTAGGCTCGAATACATAATTCGGACATATATTTATTTATGATGGACATATTCCAACAATTTAATGTCTATGTTTTATTCTTGATCATCATATTTGCATAAATCATTAACAATAAACAAGATTTATATCACATATCTCTCTATGATAAATTGCATGTATTTATCTCAGATACCGAATTAACAATTAATTTTAACATAAAACCGATCAATTAACAATCAAACACATCAAGTTTTATCCATAAAATTTTATACAATCTAGAATTCGTCTAATTAATTTTATAACCAATAAAGGTTGATTCTTGATGCACAATGATCGAATCTTTATGCATAAAAAGCCTAAAGGGCTTAAAAAATTAATCAAGAACCCTAATTTTGTCAAATTTTATTACTTGTAACTATAAATTCTACACGATGGCTCGTGATGCCACTGTTGGGTTTTTACAACTTTTAACCATTAAACACGAGTACGCAGCGGAAATTAAACACGTATAGAATTCATAATTAACAAGATTACAGATGTGTACCTTTTAGCAATAAACGTTACACCGTCTTGAATATACGCGTGTGTATAATAATTAATACCACACGAAAACCACCCAAGTTACCAAAGTAGATAACCTCTATGGTATTCTCAAACTACACGTCACTGAGATACGCTAAGATGCTAGTACTTGCTTCACGAATAAAACAACCGAACACGATGTTCTTATGTCGTCACTCGACCGAATCCCACAACGGTATTTAATACCGATCGCTAAGCAAGAATGGAAAGGAATAATACTTGCATACATATATCTTAACATGATAAAATTCATGCACGTGGATTTGCATGTTAAGTCATGCGAACTGTACATGTATTTTTCATGTATGTCATGCAACTGTATTACAACAGTATATATCTTATGCATAGGGTTATTGGTTTTCGTTTATGTCGTGTGTGTTTTTTTAGGCGTCGAATATCAATGAACCAAAAGAGGTTGATTATATAAGATAATGACTTAGTCTCCAAGTCATAATAGGACACCTCCTCAAGTTTACAATAAACGACATTTGACCCCCTTCTTCTTTCTCTAGTTCGACCGGCCTCAACCAAAGCTTCACGGGTTTTGGTTTTCGCATTAAAAAGTCATTCACTTGTTAATATCTATCAATTGTTATAACATCTAATGTTATAATTAAATACCGTTTAATTATTTCGTGAAACATATTAATATAATTAATATATATGATAAATATATTAATTACATTAATAAACGTATCCTTTGTGTATACGCGTGTGCCTCATAGGCTCACATATTTCCGACCGTATATTTATTTATGATATGGACAAATCCCAACACCTTGTACCTTAAAAGATATCTTGATAACCGTCCAAATAAGAAGCTTTGTAAACATACTGTTAATAAAGAAAATTCAAAAACTAAATAATTAATTTCTCACAAAAATAAGAAATTTCAAACTTTTTTTTAATTTCAATTAGACAATTCATCAAACCCTTTTTTTTGGTAACCGTGCTTTTCGACACATTGCATGACTAATCCACGGGGTTTAAACACACCGCCACACAGACTCATACCAAGTAAAGCCCTCTCTTTTCAAGAGTTTGGCGTGGTCATTTTAAGGTTGTTTGCATCTAGCAAGAATTGAACTTGAGACCTCACACATTTAAAGTGATAGTCACAAACTTTTTTGCCACTAGGTCACCCTCGAGTGGTTCATTTCATCAAACACTTGATATGTATAAGTTACAAAACTTTGTTGCAATAGACAAATCATGTAAAAAATTTATTGGTAGGATATAATGGAAAGCTAAGGACTGAAAATAGAGCGTTTGCCCTTTGTTTGGTACTACCAAGAATGAAAACGAAGAATCAAAATAGAATTACCTTTGAAACAAATTCATTCTTTAAAAAAGATGAAGAATGATGAGAATCACCACATTTAGATGAAAAAAAATCCAATGCTCTTCACGTAGGAATCAGAAAGATATTAAAAAAGGGAGGACAACTCATGTGCATCACACATGCTAGTCATTGGGGGAAAATAAAAAAAACCCTAGTATAGCTTTCTCTTTCTTTTGAGATTCATTTTCAATCCACCTTCATCAACAAATGTTAATTTATACTTGTTAAGTTATTTTATTACAAATTTGCATAAAATGAATTCATAAACAAAAGATACAGTCTATGAATGTGGTGGAACATATTCAGAAAACTATGAACTCTTGTTTTGAAATTAGTGCATAAAATTATAAAACTAAAATACATAATATGTATAGAGTAATTATGTTATTACAAAATTATGACAAAATGGATGATGGGAAACCAGTAACATGTGTAGCATTCTCTTTCTTTACAATTCTATTCCTAATCACGTTTCCGTTCTCTAAGATTCACTCATACCAAACATCCCCTTAGATCAATCACAAAAGAAATTTATATGTTATATAAGACTCGATAAATTTGCTACTCAACAAATTAAAAAATAGTTAGATGTTAGCACTACAACAAAAAGTATTTTTTACAACGCTTCTTTTATAACGGTTCCACACTAAACCGTTTTAAAAAATCAAAATACCTATCTTTTAGAACATTTTCATACAAAACCGTTCCAAAAAATGTTATTTAAACGGTTTGTTTCCAAAACACTATAGAGCACATTGTCATAATAAACTGAAGTCGCCGAAATCGTGACCCACATACGGCTGCTAGTCCGCCCACCAGATCTGCGAATGTTTGTTTCTTGTAGATCTGAATTATTTTATCTGTTATAGTTTTAAGATCAGTTTGTTTTAGTTCTAGATCTAATGATTCGATTTAATATATAATATTTGAATTTTTTATTTTTGTTTTTTTATAGGTATTGTGAATTTGACATGGATTTCTCTTTTTCTCTTCATTTTGTAGATTTTAATTTGCTTACATGTATAGATATATACCCATGTGAAATTAGGTATAATTGATCAATTTATGTAATATTTATTGATTATTGCTATAAGACGTATTTTAACTTTTGGGTTTTGTGTATTTGGTAGTTTAAATATCTCAGATGATGAAATGAGTCATTTGGAGACTTGATGAAATGAGTTTGGAGACTTGATGAAATGAGCATTCTCTGATTAGAATTTGTTCATGTGTGGTGGAGTATATAGTACTCTCATTAAAGCTAAATGATACTTTTTGTTTGATGACACCTCAAAATAATTATATAATATAATATAATATATATTTATAGATGCATGACTTTTTAGAATGGTTTTTTTCACACGTTTCATTTGAAATAATTATGTAATTCATGGCATGTCTTTTACAACAGTTAAAAACCGTTTTAAATAATCATCTCCGTTATTTACTACCCTCTATAATACAACGATTCAAACCCGTTTTAAAAAATGTATTTTAGCCGCTTTTAAAAACCATTTGTGTACTATAGTGTAGATGAAAGAATATGGCAATTAACGAAACAAAATTGAAGAAAACTAAAACCCTAAACTTACCCAAACGGATCTTTAGTGACTTGTGAAGATTCAACAATAAAGCTTCTAATGGTAATTCAATTAGGCTTGTAACTGAATAAGAAGTCTATTATCAACTGCTATTGAAAGTAGTTTAGAGTGATGGATGAAACGGATGACAGTTTTGAAAGCTACACAGAATACCACGAAAAGTGGCTATATATGTTAATGTGTTAGGGATGGTGAGAAATTCACGGTGAAGAAACCACGTTAGAAAAAATGATGTGTATAACGTATCTTTACTACTTAAAAAGCGTGTATGGAATTTCTTGAGAACTTAATAATTCTTAAAAAAGGAGTTTTAGATATTATTGGCTACATTTTTTATTATAAAATACACTTCTAATAGACTTAAACAGTTGCTATGAATGATTAAAACAACTCAGCAAGATTAGAAGGTTTCTGGCAAGATTAATCATAAAAGTTTGACGGATTAATCACATTTCTACTTTGAAAATACACAAACTTTTTAGAAATTCTTACAACACTAAAATAACATCTATGCACTAAATTTTTTTAATTTGCTGAAATATGAAGAAAACACTTATTTTTGAACTATCCAAAACATAAATGTGGACACTTATTTAGAAAAGAGTGAGAGCTATCGTGTATGATGAGCTATTCGATTATCTTTTACGTTTGTAAGAAAACTGAATTCGGTTATGCTAATTATATTATTAGCTTGATTACATCGTTCATTGTTTAACAACACTTGTATTTTTTCAGGGAAAAAGAGAAACACCATGAGAATTGTGACAATTGTAAGCGTTACTACGACATTCATTGGTGTCATAATAGTTGCTTCATTTTGTATCTTTATGAGATTGAAGAAGAAGAGGCAAATCCCACCTATGTTCGCTAATAGTAAGTTTCAAGTCCATATATAGCTTTAATATTCACAGTTATGACAAACTTAAGGATCAATGAATTAAAATTCATAAGTGATAGGCTATTGGTGTTTCGGTGTCTGTTTCGTCTAGAAGGATGTCATATGTGAAAAAAGGTGTTGACACGATCTAGGGACTATTTAAATTTGTTGCCCATAAAAAAGGGAAATTTACCAAAATGACCATCACACGACATACGGTGGGTTGCTCGGGGCAGCCATATATATTTTTCGTCGTTGTAGTGTATTGTCATGAAATTCGTCAGATTTTAAAATAGAAAATGTGTCCTATAAAAAAACTTGTGCAACAACTCCTTTAGATTATGAGCTTGACAAATAGTGTATATTACTACTTACTACATAAGACAACACATTCTTTAGTTGCAAGAAATCTTCTAATCAACTCTTTTTATTTCATACTACTAGCTGAAACTATGGATATTGGCACTGCTGAATCTTTTCAATACGACTTTACTACAGTGCAAGTTGCAACAAATGACTTTTCTGAAGACAATAAGCTGGGACAAGGTGGATTTGGAGCTGTTTACAAGGTATAATCTAACAGACACATCTTGCTAGTAGTTATTATGCCTCAACATGAGACGTCATTCATATATGGCATCACATTATTTACATACAGGGAGTGCTTGAAGATGGACACCAAGTAGCAGTAAAGAGGTTAGCAAACGATTCTGGACAAGGTGATGTAGAATTCAAGAATGAGGTTTTGCTACTTGCGAAGCTCCAACATCGTAATTTGGTTAGGTTGCTTGGTTTTAGCACACAAGGAAGCGAGCGACTTCTCATATACGAGTTCTTGCCAAATGTTAGTCTTGATCAATTCATATTTGGTATGTTCTCACTAATTAGTAATTATTCCATTTGAGGGTTTCATAATCAATCCATTTAGCAATGAATTCTGACACTATAGATACCAAATAAAAGCCTAGCTTGGCTGGTTTACAAGGGCTAACTTCTTTTCATCCTTGAAAAAAAAGACCTAGTTACTTTAGTACAAATACATTCTTTGTTGCTTAAACTATGGGTAATGCCAAGACATAGTAAGCAAAGATCCCAAATTTGACAATGCACGCAAGCTAAGTATGACCTTGTTTCTCATGAAAAAAACTAATGTTTGTTAAAATTTTACGAGCGAGTGTTAATTATCACAAATATAAGTATGAAATATATTATGACAAATTTTGGGACCAAATGTTGTTCAATTTTGACAAAGTTTTCTTATATTATTGAAGATTGAACTTTTACTGCTTTTGTAAGAGATACAAGGTATTACTTTTTTTTTGTATGGCAAATTATATTATAGAGAACCTAATAAGGATTAAAAAAACCAATCAATCCAAGTGTTATAATGATACAAACGCTTTAAGTCATTTAGGAGAAGATTTTTCTTCGGCTTCATGCAAGAGAGAAATGAAGGCATACCTCGCATTATCTTTTAGCTTGCTGGTTACCTTTCATGTTAACTGTGACATGAATTAAGTATAGATAGTATATACCTTTCTTTGTATAAATCAAGTATCAATAGTATAAATAACCAATTCATGATGGTATTTGTAGATCCATTGAAACGTACACTTCTTGATTGGGAAAAACGCTACAAAATCATTACAGGAGTTGCCAAGGGACTTTTATACCTTCATGAAGATTCTCGCCTAAAAATAATTCATCGTGATATGAAAGCTAGTAATGTTTTGTTAGATGCGGAAATGAATGCTAAAATTGCAGATTTTGGCATGGCAAGGTTGTTTAAACAAGAGGAAACTCAAGCCAACACTAGTCTAATTGTTGGAACCCAGTAAGTGTTATACACATACTTGCTACCTATAAATTACATTTACCAAATTTATTAGAACTTCTTTAGCTATACACAGTGAGGGAGCTAAAAATTTTGTTCGAGGTTGGCCAAATAGTTAATTAGCACTTACCAGAAAAGTAAAACTATAAGACATTAGTTAAAATTAATTGGGTAACAAACCGTAGATACCTCCTAAGCTTGAAAGTAGAAATGAAATAAGCTTGCTGTCATATTGTAGTTTGCTGAGTGGGCCAAATACCCTATAACAAATCAAGAAATCAAGTTATTCGAATTTAAAGTATATAATAGAAAATTTTGACAACTTTGGGGTCTGCCATGCCCAACCCAACTACTAACGTAGCTTCGTCCCTGGCTATACATATGGTTGCTACCTATTTGTAGCTAGAACCCTCAAGCACTTGGCAATGACGAAACTGATCCTATTAATAATAATAATCTTTATTATTATTATTTATTATTTACTATTATAATTATAAGTTTATTATTATTATTATTATTTATTATAAAACATCACTTTATTAGAATAACAGGGGTTTACAACAAATTGAAAGGAAGCCGAGATACTATCTGGGCCCCCACCCCTTTAGCAATGACGAAACTGATCCTATTAAAATTATGAACAGCTGCACGCGCCCCAATGTCCTGAGTCATGGAAAACTTTCGGATCCGCTTCAACAAGCACTTTATTATTATTATTATTGTTATTATTATTATTATTTTATTTATTATAACATCACTTTATTATTATTATTATTTATTTATTGATTTTTATTATAATAATAATAATTATTATATATTAATATTTATTATTATTATTGTTGTTAGTATTATTAAAAATTATTTTATTATTATTATTATTTATTAATATTTACTATTATTATTATCAGTACTATTATTTATTATTTTATTATTATTTATTTTTATTTTTATTTTTTTATAATAATAATAAGTATTTTATTATTTATCATTACTATTATTTTTATTATTATTAATATTATTATTATTATTTTATTATTATTATTACTATTATTTTTATTCTATTTATTTATTATAATATCATTTTATTATTATTATTATTTATTCATTTATTTATTTTTTATTTTTTATTATTATAATAATTTTTATTATTTATAAATATTATTATTATTTATTAATATTTATTATTATTATTAGTATTATTAAAAATTATTTTATTATTATTACTATTTATTAGTCCTTCTGTCCCAAATTAATAGTCCATCTTTCTATTTTGGATTGTCCTAAAATTATTGTCCCCTTCTAAATATAGTTGTGATGAATGTAGCAAGTTTGATATATTGCACCTAATGATATTAAGAATTACAAACATCATTCAAAGATTTAATTAATTGCATAAGACAAAACTGTCATTTTGCAAAAAAATAAAAGAGAGAATGAAGTAATGATTATTTTTTCTTAAACTGCGTATTTTTTATCGGGGACAAGAATTTTAGGACGGATGGTGAGTAATATTTACTATTACTACATATATACATTTGTGGGCCAGTTTGACCACAACTATGTATAATAATATTTTATTGATTAAAATAATCACAAAATCTGTTATAATAATATTTTATTCATTATAATTATCACTTATCATTTTTAACAAAAAAACCCCTTCAAAGTTTAGTTATTTTTTACTTTAGTCCAAAACACCTTATTAATATTTCATTTTTATTAAAACTCCCTCAAAGTTAAGTTACTTTTCATTTTTATTCCAAAACACTTTTTTTCATTTTTACCATAACCCATTTCAATGTTAAGCAAGTTTTCACTTTTAATCCAAAACTCTTTAGTAATTCTTCATTTTTAATAAAATGTGCCTCAAAGTTATTATTATTACTATTATTATCATTATTATTATTATTGTATTAATTTTATAAGTTTTAGTAAAAAAAATTGAATTACATTACGTAGCGAGTCAAATAAACAGATCGATGGATTTCATCAATTACAATTACAACACATTTCAATTCTTTAAATTACCATTATATCAAATTACAATTCCTTCTGAAAATTACGATTCATTCAAAAATATTCTGTGACCAAACACAGCATTACAGTTTCTCACTCTGATCGTGTCGAACAATGTCACTTATAGTTCTCTACAGAGAAACATGTTCTATTCCGAGGAGATATTTGGTATGTTCTCATTAGTAGTCATTACACCATTTGAGGGTTTTATAATGCATTTTAGCAATGAATTCTGACACCGTATATACCAAATAAAAGCCTAGCTAACCACCCAGGGGTGGCCTAGTGGTAAAAGGACTTGCAAGTATCACACTAAAAGGTGTGAGGTCCTAAGCTTAATTCCAGCTAGGTGCAAACAACTCTCAAGTCGGCCTAAAGAGCGGAAACCATGGTTACCAAAAAAAATAAAATAAATAAATAAATAAATAAAAGCCTAGCTTGCCTGGTTTACACGCGGTAACTTCTTTTCATCTTTAAGAAATAAGACCTAGCGAGTTTTGTAGGAATATCTTTTTTGTTGTTTAAACTAAAGGGTGTATCTTTTTACCTTGTTACCACTTAATGAGTGGGCCCAGTACTTTGTTTCATCTTAATGGATAGGGTCATAAAAATCTTACTCTATCAAATAAGTGGCTCATAATTGATACTTCAAAACCACTTGATTCATAAAAAAAAAAGCCAAAAATTTTAGGGACTAAATGTAGTTCAATTTTGACAAAGTTTCCTTATATATATTACTGAAGTTTGAACTTTTACTGCTTTTGATAAGATATAAAAGGTATTATTTTTTTTCCGTACGGCAAATTATAATACAGAGAACCTAGTAAGGAGCTAGGTAAAAGTTACAAGAGACTGGAGAGATTGTTACAAGGATTAATAAAATACTCAATCCAAGTGAAAGTAACTTTTCTAAGCCTGATGGAGATCCAAGTATGAGACAAAAGCTTTATGTCCTTTAGTAGGGTTTTTCTTTGGCTTCTTGCAAGAGAGAAATGTATTCATACCTCGCGTTATCTTTTAGCTTGTTGGTTACCTTTCTTTGCAAGTGTGACATGAATTACATATCAATAGTGTAATTAACCAATTCGTGATGGTGCTTGTAGATCCATTGAAACGCACACTTCTTGATTGGGAAAAACGCTACAAAATCATCACAGGAGTTGCCAAGGGACTTTTATACCTTCATGAAGATTCTCGCCTAAAAATAATTCATCGTGATATGAAAGCTAGTAATGTTTTATTAGATACAGAAATGAATGCAAAAATTGCAGATTTTGGCATGGCAAGGTTGTTTAAACAAGAGGAAACTCAAGGCAACACTAGTCTAATTGTTGGAACCCAGTAAGTGCCTATATACATACTTGCCCCAATTGAATTCTATTTCCCAAATTTACTAGAATTTCTTTAGTTATACATATGGTTGCTACCAATTTCTAGAACATTATGTGACCTTTGTAAACTTGCAGAGTGTATGTTGCTACATGATAACAAGGAATACACATATTTGACAACTAGTTGCTAATATGGTTGCTACATATCATAATCTCAATACCTATTTTCTGTAACTGAAAACTCACGCGCACACACACACATATCACATAACACACACACAGAGACATTTTGGTCCCAACTGTGATTTGAACCCTCAAGCACTTTGGCTGATAAGGGGCACCATATATACATCTTGAATAGTTCTAGCTTAATCGCATGTTGCCTTAACAGTATGCATATCTTTGTTAGTACGTGTTCTTTATTTTGTAAGCTTATTTTTTTTCTTATAGTGGTTATATGGCACCAGAATACATCATGCAAGGCCAGTTTTCTGTAAAATCGGATGTCTTTAGCTTTGGAGTGTTGGTACTCGAGATCATAGCAGGTCAGAGGAGCCAATGTTTTCACCACGGCGAAAGCATCGAAGATCTTCTTAGCTTTGTATGTACCCATATATTCCAACACATTCAAGTAACTGTTAAAGATATTTCCTCTGCAAAAATCAGTTTTCCTTCTAGTTTTAAACATCCTCAATAAAGAACTTTTTTATTATTCTTTAGGCATGGAAGAGCTGGGAAAATGGGACATTGTCAGATATGATAGATCCCACATTGAAGACGGGATCAGGTTCAGTGCGTGACATCATTAGAAGTATTCACATTGGGTTATTATGCATTCAAGAAAATGTTACTGATAGGCCAACAATGGGTTCAGTTGTACTTATGCTTAATAGCTTGTCTATCACACTTCCATTACCATCACAACCTGCATTCTTCATGAGTAGTAGTTGTACCAATCCTGAAATGCCGCTTCTTTTGGAGTTTAGTTCTTCGACGGAGAGTAGTAATTTAGAAAAACCAGAAAAATATTCATGGACAAAGTCAAGATCGTCTCAATTTTAAGTAAATGATGTTCAGAACGTTAGTAGCTAGGTGTCTAGAATGCACTTGATACGATATGCATGCAAATCTTGGTTCTTTTGAGAAACTTATTATTTGGTGTTTATAGTGTTTGGTTCTATTTGATTGTTGGTGAGAGAAGCAAGAAACAACATAAGAATTATTTTATTTGTTGAGAAAAAAAATACTTTGAGCATCAAATGTTTGAATTTATGATTATGCTTTTTGTTTGTCCATTGCCACGCATCACATAGGGCTTGTTTGTTAAAATTTTCTGTTAAGTCATCTTTAAATAAGAGATGACTTAATGCAGACACCCTCAATTTTATTACTTAATAATTCCAGTCATATATCTTTATTAAGTCATAAACAAACAGTTTTCATATTTCAGTTTTTTTCATATTAAGTCAATTAAGTCGTTTTCAAACACCACCATACTCTCGTCGTCCCACATCCCGTATCCACCAACAAAAAGTGAGATTTAAGATTTAACTAATAATATGTCACTTTTATCTTTATATTTAATGCAATGTTTCTTTTAGATCAAAGCTACTAAGAGCACTCGTAACATCGGGCTAAAGGTTAAACCGACGTGATATCGGAGTTGCAGGCGTTACCACTGAGGATCAAAACCAACGATGTTGGGGCCGGCCTTGGTTGTTTATGCTTTTGAAAAAACTAGCCGTTGGCTAGTCCAATGATTAACGGTTAGAATTTTAATTTATTTTAATCCCACCTTATATATAACATACCCTAATTTAACCAATTTTCACACAAATTTATTACTTCTTACTACCAAACAAACTCACTCTTAAAAATTGTGGATCCGAATGATGAGGTTTAAAACCCATTTTCTTATTACCGCTACAGGTAGTAGTAGGCTTTTTGGGAACAGGTCGATATTATTTATGAGGTTTAAAACC
>BQNB010159905.1:3708-14862 GCA_026074375.1 Tanacetum coccineum | reverse complement strand
TGATCACAGGTATAGTATTTATACTATAAAACGGGAAACCAGAGGTTAATGCAACCAAAGTCAAGATGAATGACAAAGCTATATTCATCTTTTATTGCTAACTGTTTTATTTTAGGATAAGAAGACGGTGTTGCAGCCTCATTCCAGCGAAGACGAATTCATAAACCACATGCTCTTACTCAAGCTTTCAAAGTCAATCATTCAACGTCAAGATAGTTGATTCTAATCTTCCCCTCATCATCAAAGAGCCTCAAAAGTCAAATAAAGTATCATCAATTGGGGAGATTGTTAGACTTATAATTATATATGTCAAACAAGAATGTAACAAGTATGAGCGTGTTGGTCAAGTGCACAAGTTGATCAAGGAAGTCAAATCAAGATGATTCAAGTCAGGGAGATAATGCAAGATAAGGATCTCAAGAATTCAAAGTCAAAAGATATAGGCTCAAAATCAAGATCACAATGCATGGATGAACAAAGCCATTACAAACAAGACAAGACCAAAATAAGGCAAAGCATAAACGTCAAAAGTTATATCTTCAACGTCAGGGGAGACAATGATAAAACAAAGCAAACTCTTACAAGAATGTTATCGGTGGTACGGAGAAGTTTGAAGAAAGAGACCTCAACATTGGGGGAGATTGTTAGCCTTAATTATATTAAGTCAAACAAGAATTTTATCGGTCTTATAAAGTTAAATTGGGTCTTGTAAAGTAATAGGCTAGTCGGGTTCAACAGGCTTGGATTGTAATCTAATATTGTCCGTGTTTCGGGCTCAAAGCCTAAGATATGCCAAGCCCGGCCCAAGTAGAAAAGCCCATATGCCTACATGTTGGCTAGGGGTATTAAAGAAACCCTCTCCACACATGGAGAGGGTGTTGGTTGTTATTTCTCACATTTCATGTGTGTGTAACCATACCATTCTCTCTAATCTAATCTTTCTCTCTTGTTTCTCTCTCTACTTTTCTATATTCTTTTATACATTATTGCTTATTGGTATGGCTTATTTTTGTGATATGGGATAAGTTTATGGGATAACAAATAGGCATGATCGATAGGCATCATCACAACACATGGCGTCACAATAAAGAAATACTAAAGGAATTAAAATCCAATATATGAAAGACACAAAGTGTCATGATAACACCTACAACATTTATCATTCAAATTCATATAGTGCAGCCAACCAAGATAAAGCAAAATAACATAGATTCTGCAATGCAAGCCTATGGTCTTTCTAATCCTTCTCTCTCTAACGCTTCTATCATCACTTTAGCACACCTGAAAATGATGCTTAAAATGTCAACATAATTGTTGGTGAGAGTTACAGGTTTAAGACACACATATGACACCGCGATCGATAAAAACATCTTTTACGAACATATATGCATGGCTATTCTATCACAACAATCAATTCACAAATAACTCTGGGGTGGATCGTACCCCGCCGTCCCAATACTCACAATCACAATCATCTGGGGTGGATCGTACCCCGCCGTCCCAAATACTCACTTAGTCTCCGCGCAAGACCGACCACTGGACTAGCTAGGTCCGAACAGGTCACTCACAAGGTCATGTCATCTTCACATACACATGCCTTACCACAATAGGCCATGCAGTCTTCTCAGACTCATGCCTTACCACAATTCATAACATATAGCAATAGCACAAACAAACATATAGTTCGACACTTAAAACACATATCACGGTTCATACATCAAAAAGGTTTTGCATCATTTCCATCCCAAAATAAAAGTAAAAAGTGGGACTGTAAAACTCACCTCGATGCAAAGCAAATCCAACTCTTCAATTAACCTTGCAAATAATCTATACAAAACAATACACACATGTTACCATCGATTAGGTCTCTCACCCAAGTCGATGTAACAATCACAATGATGGATACTCTATATCCTAACTTGATTAACTCTTCTATGCAACCCTCATACTTGCTAACCTCAAGTTATTTCATAAAACTCTAATCCTCAATTTTCGGCTTTTTACTCAGTTTTTATAGTCTAAAGATGACTCTAAATAAAATACTTAAACACCTAATCGTTACTTATCCTTACATCCCATAGCTCTCCAATGAGTTATGAGCTTCCATGATTTTTTAGAAAAAATAATAGTAAGTCTAACTATTTTATAAAAATTCATCATTACAAATTATCCAAATTCGGATCTGATCGCACACCAAAAAGGCTGACTTCATTAAACACACTTAAACAATGAATTGATCTGATCCCTTTTAAATGAAGTTAATAGACACATAAAATATGATCTCTGTACTTCGGCACCTCTCAATTCGAATTTTAAATAGGACTTTTACTTCCTATAATCTGACCTAAATCAGACCTAAAAACTCAGCCTTGACAACGAATCTTGTTTGATTTATTTAACTAACTTCTACTCACTTTTAATTTATGAAACCTATGGGGTTTGAAAGTAGACTCTCTGTAGATAATTTTAGGCTCAAGAAGATCAAGAAAAACTATCCGTATGACCGAGTTATGACTCTCGCAAAATGACCCTTCAAAACTGCCAGCTTTTGAACTCCGAATTTAAAAACCTTAAAACCCTAATTACACATGCTTAACACTACTAATCAAATAAAAACGATTTTCAATGATCAAAACCCACTAATTACAGAATATTCTTAAACCCTAATGATCCATCATATTTGTTGTTACATGACTTAAAAAAAACTAAACAACTAGGGTTTATAAACATACCTTAATCCTTGATTCTTGAAACACTAAATAATCAACTTAATCTTGATAAAAAAATATGTTTTTTTCTTCTTTCTTGATGATTCAGCCGATCAAAGGGAAGGAGAGGGGAAAAGTGATTTAGGGTTTTCCTTGGTTTTGTATTTATACTAATAGAATCCTAGTTATAGTCAAAGTTTTGTTTCCTTTTTCCTTTTAATACCCTAACCGGCCGAATCTTTTAATTATATATATATATATATATTTTTTTATTTATTATATATTTACTTTAATTCTAAGTAAAAACCTTTAATTATTTTCGCTAAACCTTAAAACTTTGCTTACTAGTTTTCAAAACTAACCTGCGATTCTAACATTTCTAATAATATAAAAGTTACTCTACAATCTATAAATACTAACTATTATATATAATATGATTATATACATAGTACGTTCACTGAATATTTGTACAGTTATTTGAAACTACGCAAGCTTTCCAAATGATTTTAATTTCGACAAGTACATGATTTCATCACTTCATGTACTTCCATCTAAAAAACATATAAAACTCATAAAACCATAATGACACACACATAATGAATTATACATGTTTTAACTAACTGCAAAAAATTCATTTGTCACATCAACTAGCTTATCATCATAGATATTTGTTAGAGAATCTATATCAAAAAGCCAATTAGGTACATTTCTGCAATATTAGGTGTTTCATTCACTAAAATTAACCTGCAGGTTCTCTTTTATCTATCCTAGTTCTACTGTTGATACCACTGATTATGCTTTGCTATCTAAAAAATCGGGTAGAGTATCCACAAAGAACCCTTCATCAGCCTTTTCCACTAAACCTTACTAGATGATCTATATGTATTATAGATAGTAACATGACACTCAAATGGTCTCATGAAGCTTAAGGCAGGTTTTCTACCTTGAAAAAGTTCATAAGGGGTCTTGTTGTGAGGCTTGATTACTAACACCCTATTTTGGACATAACAAGCAGTATTAACTGCTTCAGACCCAAAAAGTTGTTGGCAATTTTGAATCACAAGCTAGCATAGTTCTAGCAGGCCTTATTAGTGTCCTATTTTTTTCTTTCTGATGGCTCCATTTTGTTATGGAGTCCTAGCAACACTAAATTCTCTCTTAATACCTTCATTTCGCACAGATCTGATTCATCGACCTTATTCTTGAATTCATGTCCCTTTGTAACATCTGTCACTTTTCACCTTAGGTCTATTAGATTTTTATATGCCTGTAATAAATGTTTTTTAGTATTCACTAGTTTCTTCTTAATGGCTAAGAAAAAAACACAGATAAACCTTACTATAGTCACTATGACTAACTTAGCCACGTACATCTTTTTCATTTTAGACTCTTTACTAATGTTTGGTGCAAACAAATCCATATGCAACATTGTATTGGTTGGCTGTTTTGAATTGGCAGCTACAGTCTTGGTCTTACAAGAGGCTTTATGTTGCTTTCCTTTCTGACAAGCAACACACTGTTTGATTATTCAAAGATATTTGAAGGTAACCTCTTACAAGGTCTTACCCTGTCAACTAGTTATTCATAGTTTTGAAATTTATATGACCAAGCCTTCTTTGCTAAACATTAGATTCATCTAATGTGGCCTTTGCAAAGAGACAAGTTATACCTCCTGAAGGGATAACATTCTTTAAATCAAAACTGTACATGTTATCTTTTCTAGGAACTCTAAGCAAGACATGATTTTCATCAAGTAGCTTAAAGTCAGGAGACAAAACAACACATTCAACGTCTGTAAAAAGAACACTGTTTTTCTTGTCACACATTTGTGAGACACTAAAAAGGTTAAACTTAAGCTCCTTAACAAAGTACACATCTTCAAAATCCAATTTACATGTACTAATTTTACCTTTACTAGTGATTTTACCTCCTTTGGGATATCCTCCAAAGGCAACAAATCCACCATCAATTTCTTCATAATCTGAGAGGTAGGACTTGTTTCCAGTCATGTGCCTAGAGCATCCACTGTCAATTACTCCTTTTTCCTGTAATTCTAGATGTGGATTGCCCTACACAAAAATTAAGAGAATCAGGCTCTCTTAGGAACCCAAGCCATTACAGACTTGGATCTGCCTTGTGCATCAACATAGTCAAATCTTTTAAAGTTCATTCATGCACCATTGTGTCTAGAGACATGGTCTAAACCCTTTTGCTTTGGTCTCCAAACCTAACATGCTGAGGCCTTAACAGCATTAGCCTTATTTCCCTTATTATCACTTACTGCTGCTATTGGCCCAGCAGTAGTAACATTTCCCTTAACAATATTAACTTTTTCTTTTAAATTACTGTTTTTATTTGTTGTAGAATTGTTAAAGGGCCTTCTAACATGTGAATGTGCTCTATTAAAAAACATTTGATGCTGTCCTTGCACTATTCACTGTTGGTCTTGGGTAGGCAGTATTAATTGGTCTGGCAGTATTAATTGTTTCTGTGCCTTGTGAAAATGTTTTCGGCCTGCAGTATTAAGTGTTTTAATGCCAGATTTAATTAAGACTGCTTTTGGAACAAAACCTTGTTTTGGATGAGGGTGAGTCATCTTGAGCATTTGTGATTCACCCTTCTAGCATTGTTCCATATAGTTTTCTCTACCATTTTCTTTTCATAGAAATCACAATCTTTGATCAAATGATTAAAACTGCCACATTCATAACAACTTTATTTTTAAACTCAAAATTACTTCCTAATTTTTGAGTCATCAAATTATTCTAGTTTCTCTGGTTACCTCTAGGACTTTGACTATTTTTCCTAGGGTATTTAGCTTGCTTTTTGTTCTCTACCTTCTTAACAGACTCCCTAGGTGTTTTTACATGCTTAATATATTTAACAAATTCTATTTTGGCAAAACTAGGTTTTCTCTATTTAGACTTAAACTCAGTCTCATTCTCATCCTCATTGTCAGATATCTAGTCTTCAATAAGTGGTTCACTAACAGACTTAGTTTTTGACTCACTAGTCTTAACTTCACTAGTTATTGACTCACTAAAAACATATTCTTCCTCATCAGCAAGTACCAAATCAGATTTAGGGGGCATGAAGTTCCCAGTATAGGGAGAGGGAACAGCATGATACCCTTCACTTGTTTTGTACCTATCATTCTCCAGACTATTAAACACTTGACTATCAACCACTTGACTATCAAACCCCACACCAGTCTTGAACTTATCACTTACTTGAATCTCTAACAGTTTGCTTAGATTTTTAGATGAATTTCCAAACTTTTCTAAGGTATGTTTTAAATCATCTTTTTCCTTTTTAGTTTTTTCAAATTTCTTTCTAAGCTCTGTTAGTGCATTATCTATCAACTTAATATCAAGTTTTAAAATCTTTATGTCCTCTTCAAAAACAACCTCATTCTTTTTATACACATCTAGTCTAGCCTCTACAGATTCTAGACCTGCTTTATAAGCACCTACATTTAATTGAGACTTATTAAAATCTTTTGTCAGATTATCATAAAGTTCTTTGAGAGTTTCATAAGATTATAAACATGCTTTAGAACAAGTAGATACCTCAGAATCCGAGCTTGAAGAAACTGAAGATGTATATGTCATAAGTGCATAGTTTGTAGGTCCTTCTTCAACCTGGTCACTCCAGTCATACCTAAGTCCATCTTGAGCCACCAAAGCTTTTGTCTCTGTTGTTTCCACTGTCACATTCCTCTTTACAGGTTCTCTGTTCCTGTTCTCCCTTGGAGCCCTGCACTCCCTTACAAAATGACCCTTTTTATGACAGTTATAGCATTCCACCTTTGATTTGTTAAACCATGTGGTCTCAGAACCATTGGCATTAATCTTACTTCCAGTCTTATTTATGAATCTTCTGACTCTCATAGTCAACATAGCCATCTGCCACTTTAGATCCATCTCTTCCAAGTCATCAGCATCAATCTATTATAAGTCCTCATCATTTAATTGTGGAGTGTTAGATTGGTTTGCAAAGAAAGAATAGATCACAGCATCACTCATACTATCAGTATTGATAGAGTTAGAACCATAAGCTTGATTAAAACTGCTAGAGTTATTGGAAGACACAAAAGCTACATATTGTGAATTTTGGTTTGAGCTTGATGACCCTTTAACTTCAGTTTCATAAATCTTCAGATTGTTGTATAGGTCATCCATGCTTAAGGTGTCTAAATCAGGTTTGTTCCTTCAGATCAAGGTATGAGTCTTCCATTCTGACGGGAGACTTCTTAGAAACTTCATATTCATATCTTCTTGAAAAATAGTTTCACCCAGAATCTCTAGCTGACTGATAAGATTTTGAAGTCTATCATAGGTTTGATCAAGTCCTTTTAAGCTTGATCCATTGAAATTCTTATACTGTTGCTTTAGAAGTATCTTTTGAGTTTTCTTTGACTCCTTATTACCTCCAAATCTTTTCTCTATGGCTTCCATCAGAGTCTTGGCACATTTGCAGGTATTAAACTTTAATTGATGTTCATTTGGAAGAGCCATCAACAGTGTACCTCTTGCCTTTAACTCATTCTTCCTTGCTAACTTCTCCTCTGCAGTTGTAGGAGGATATGTTTGCTCAACACCATCAACAGTTCTCTTTGGTGGAGGTGAGTCTCCATTTACTATTACTTATCAAAGAGCATAATCTGTCATTAGGAAGTACTGTTCTATCCTCATTTTCCAAAGCTCAAATTCTCCTGGATTGAGTACCAGAAGTTTTGCAGCAGCAAACATTTGTAAAGATATTGCCTCCATGTTTTCACAAACAAATAGATCTGGTAAGTGTAGATTGTTTCTTCTTATTTAAAGTTTCTCAACAAGCTCTGAAACCACTTGTTGATCCTACTTGAATTGATCTTGCTTAGCTTGTAAAAAGGCTTAGTTGTATTGAATAAATCCAAGACAACTATGGTAGAAACTTTGATTAAATATATCAAAGACTATGCAGAATCTAGTCAATGATACTAAGAAGAATTCTAATGAAATAGTAACACAAAATCAATAACAAGACAGATTACCAAACTTTCAACCTCAATATAAAATGAACATTCTTAATAGTGTTAGGGTTTACAAAACCTTGAAGCTACGAATATCAAAGATGTGTATCTAACATTATGCCCTAGGACCTCCTTTTATACACCAAGGAGTCCTACAAGGCTTACAATACTTTCCTAAGTTATCATGATCTTTTCTATAAACAAACGTAATCTCTTAAACAAATAAGTTATACATATCTTCTTTACAAATAACTAATACTTATCTTCGTAAGTATTCTTGTTCTCCAATCAATCTTTATCCCTTCTCTGTCAGCATAATCCTTCCAGCAGTAGTAATCACTCAGCAGTTGTAACTGAGCACAAGCAACATTAACTACTTAGAAGTTTACTTTAGCAGTACTAACATACACTAGCAGTACTAACTTTTGTACTAGCAGTAGTAACTACTTAGTATATTTTCAGTCTTCATCTCTGAGCAGTCTTAACTTCTACTAGCAGCAGTAACTTTATACTAACAGTACTAATTATACTAACAGTAGTAACTAGCAGTAGTAACTTTTATACTACCAGTACTAACTACTTAGCATAATTTTCATTAGTATTACCAGCAGCACTAAGTTATGCTTGACAGCACTAATATATACCTGGGCAGCAGTAACTCTAAGAATATCTTAAAGTCTTTAAATCCTAACACTCATCAAGAGATAATGACGTTAAGTTTTTCGACTCTTCAATCGTCGTGACCTTTGCTCTCCATTTAGGATGTAGAGCCCTAAGAAACTTCCTTACGTAATTTTTTGTGAATTTTTTAATAATCTTCATCTAGAGCTTTAAGACATTGTAATAAGTTAGTATGAATTCTTGCAAAAGACTATCTATAGATTCGTACTTCAGTAATAACAATTGTTTATATTGTTGAACAAACAGGTCGTTATTATTATCTTTGACTTGGCGATTACCTTGATTGGGTGATTACAAAAGTTTTCCAAATTTATTTTGCCGTTATTACACATGAAAAATTCTTTTATTTTCTGTTTCTTAGGCAAAGCATTGTTAAATAACCTTTTTTTGTTCATTATTTTTCGCAAGTCTCTTTTTAAGATCATCGCTTAGTTTTTCAAAAGGGATAACCTCATCTAATTTGGTTTCTGGATTTATGTACAAGTATGTTGATAATCAACCATCAGTAATTAACATGCCAAGATTAGATCTTTTGATTTAACATATGTCTTGAAACTATTTTTCCAATAGATAAAACTATTCAAAAGATGGTGGTCTTTGCATAGATTGCCTTTCTAGATATTTGTCGGAATCCATAGATCGATCTAAGCTTTAAAATACAATATATTTTAAAAATCTTGAGTCACCTTGCTCCTGATACCAATTGTAGAACTAGAAGGAGGGGGGTTGAATAGTTTACATGTTAATTGACCGGTTTAAAATTCTTTGCTTATAAAATGGTTTGATTCGAGTTATATGTCAATCAATCAACAATATGAATCACAACAAAAACTATCTAATGTAATGAACTAAATGAACAATAATAATATAAAGGGATAAGGAAAGAAACGATCAAACCAAGACACCAAGATTTATAGTGGTTCGGCAACGAAGCACCTCTTCGTTCCTACTCCACTCCCCGAGTACTCCACTCGAGATTTCACTATGTCAACAAGCTCCCTTTAGGCGGAGAAAACCGTTTACACGTCGCTTACTTTCTTTTCCGACACTAAGCTAGATGTCGAGTCCTAATCTTAGCTAGAACCAATCTAAGACTTCACTAAGTCTTTACACACTCACAAGATATATATACCCTTGGATTGACACACAATCCAAATCACACCAATACACAATTTACACACTTGGATCTACACACAATCCAATTTACACAACAACACTAAATATATGTAATGAAGATTTGTGATCTTGAGGAGGAAGAGATAGATCACTTGATAACAATTCGTATATAGAAGAATACGATTGTTCTTCTCTTGCACTTGATTAGAAGAAGAAGAAGAAGAAGAAGAAGAAGAAGGGAGGAAGAAAGAATTAATCACTTGAAAACAAGATCAAGATATGTTAGTGATCAAGATATGTGTTTTAGAAAGAAAGGAAGAAGAGAGAATAACAGATATGAGAAAATTGATGGCAAGAGGTTGTGTTTTTCAGATGGGGTGGCTCAGTATTTATAGGGACAAAAAAATAACCGTTACTGGTGGCAGTCCCGGCGGTCCCTTATATATAAGGGGGCCGCCACTAGACTCTGCTCCCTTTTTTGTCCTTTTGTGGTGAAGGTTGTATCTGTTATAGAACCTTCTATTTTGGAAGGAAAATTTGAATTTCAAATTTTATGTTTTTAATAAAACATATTTTTTAATGAATAAATATTTTGTTTTTATATTTTTATAAAAACACATTTGTAGAAATGTAAGGTTTAAGGAATATATTTTCTTGATCACTAATCATGTTTAATGATTTGTTTATCCATACCTTAAGTGATTAATCTTAGAAATAGAATTTTGTTAGCCTCAAAATATTGAACCGAACAGGAAGTTCGTTCATTATGTGTATGAGTCTCGGTCATTTAATTAGTTAATGTTGTAATAGTATAATATCGAGAATCGGGCTCGATAGTTAATCTAATATTGTATATGTTTTGGGTTTAATCCCAAGCAAAACCCGAGCCTGAGTCCTAGTTAAATATCCTGCGCATCACATTAAATGTGTAGGGGTATATATAGATATTTTTCACTTAGAAAATATCTCTTCTCATTTTAATAAATATCTTTTCTTTCAATTCTCTCATCTCTCTCTCTTCTTTCTCTCTCTACACCACCATCTTTCTTTCTAATTTCTTGTTACAAATTCGTGCATCATATGTGTTATATGAAGTGTTAACGGGATCCTACATTAATACTGCTAGTTAGCAACTTAAGACTACTAGGCTATTTTCTAACTTAAATAAGCTAAGGCAAAGCAAATGGCTTATAACAGCTAATAGGCTAGTCCTAATAAGCATGAAAAAACAAAAATAAGCAAAAAGTTTAAGCTATAGAAATCAAATGAGATAGAATACTTAAAAAACTATAAAGCTTAAGGTTTTTAAGCTAGAATGCTAATAAACTCAAATAAGCTTAAACCTAAAGGAAATAAGCTAAATGGGACTTAAACTAACCTAATAAGCTATGCTAAACCTAAATAAGCAAAAGAAATAAACAAATAAGCTCAGATAAGGAAAAGAAGCAAAATGGCTAAAAACAATAGGCAAACAGCAAAGAGGCACTTTTGAGCTTAAAAATAAGCTCTAAGATGGATTCTTATGGCTTAGCAACTTATAAGCATTTAAAGCTTATACAATAAGCTTTAATAATCAGCAAAGAGAACATTTTGAAACACAAATAAGCCATTAATTTTGCTTATGAAAAAGTTGTC
>BQNB010159902.1:0-14862 GCA_026074375.1 Tanacetum coccineum | reverse complement strand
CTAGTTTTTAACGTTTATTTTTGCTCAGGTTTTCGAGAGTATCGTTTTTTTCATTATTGACTTGTTGTGGTTGTTGTACAGGGGAGCTCAGTGAGATTGTATTTGACTTGCATACGAAACACTCTAGAGGCTGCTATGTGTTTGCAGGTACATGCTCTTATCCTATATGCGCTAGGTTAGATTAACAAGCCTTGTTTGTATCTAGATGTAGTTTTTTATCTCATAAATCGAATAACGGACACGAATCATGTCTTTACGGAATTTTGGTTTGTGGTCGAACAAGCAAATATGCGGGATTTATCAATAGAGTCGCATTATTAGTTTTTTATTAGTGTATCACGTCTGTTTTTTTACCATTAGGCCGACTTAAGGTTTAAGCAGTACTGCCTTGAGGTCGGAATGCATACATTTGTATCTAACGGATTGTATGCTTCTTGCAGAACTTTCCTTGTCAAGAAGTTGAAAGGCATAACAAACCCGAAGTTGAGATGAAGTAAGTAGCAGATACATGAATTACCTTTTGATGCTCGTTTTGTTACTTTTTATGTGTAACCTTTTGTACGTTCTAATGTGTTTTGTTATCCATCTCAGGACCAGCCCTGAACTTCTGCTCAATCCTGTAAGAACAGATTCTTGGTACTTTATATGAATAATGAAGTACTTAGCCATGTTTCTCATCGTTTTATTGTTGGTACTTTCATTTCAGGTTGTGATTTGTCGAAATGAGGCTGAAAAATGTTTGATTGAAACATCTATCAATTCGCTACGTATAAGCCTGAAGGTAATTGCATTATATGTTTAATCAGTTGTCCCTTTTGCATGACATAGCTTTTGTTAGATATGTAACACAACAGATAGATTTTTTTTTTCATATTACTCGTTCGACCCGTTCATAAAGTTACATAGCTCTTCATATTGTCCCTTTTGCATGACATAGATTTTGTGACTTGGCAAATGTTTTTTTCATATTACTCGTTCGACCCGTTCATAAAGTTACATAGCTCTTCATATTGTGTTTCTTATCGAAAGAAGACTTATGTGATCAGGTTATGATTACTGGTGATGAAGCATTGACAGCTTGCCATGTTGCTCGTAAAGTTAATATAATTTCACTGCCAGCAATAATTCTTGTTCCGGCAAAGAACAAGAAACAATATGAGTGGGTTTCGCCTGATGAAATCGAAATCGTGACGTACAGGTAACGTAATCATGCACTCTGCATCCTTTTAGGTAACAAGTATTTTAGTCTTTTTGATGAGAAGTTATGTGTTCTGCTATTTACAGTGCGGAAATGGTTGAGGCTTTAGCTGAGAGTCATGACCTCTGTATTGGAGGTGATTGTTTTGAAATGTTGATGCAGACTTGCGCTTTTGTGAAAGTCATTCCATTCGTAAAGGTTAATAAGTATTCTTTTTCCGTTTTTTTAATTGTTATGAGATGAATAAACTGAAGCTGTTTATGTTATTCTAACAATGTATTTTGATGAATTTATATGCGCTTTCAGGCACATGTAGGAGTAGCTAAAGCAGATGATGGATGAGGTTAGCAAAGGAGATGATGGTTGGTCAGCTCCCCTAGTCAAACTTGGTGACACATCAATGGCTTCATCTTTTAGTGCAAGACATAACCACTGATATCATCCGCCAAGGATGTAACCACTGACTTGCAACCGCCTACCTCATGAGTGTCATGCACTTGGATGGTGTTAAGTTAGGAGATGTTCAGGCCACAGTTAGTGGCCTTTTCACCGCAGCCTTTTTCCTATTCATCTCCCATGCCGTCCACTACAGAAACTGTGCTGAAAGGCCCCACGCTAACATCTTCTGTTTCTACGTCTTCTTATCTCTGCTGGGTCAGTTTGCTCTCCATATGCTCTTTTTCATTTCATCCGTAAAAGATGCTGAGAAACACATGCCAGATGAGTGCATCGACCCAGCAACTGAATTCGAGAGTAATATGGTGGATACAGTTTAATTAGCTGAGTCATAGTTACTTGAATTGGGATAATCATTATACTTCCATTTCATACTTAGATAAATACATTATTGTATCAGTTTTGTAATTAATTGCCAGTTTTTCATGTGTTAATTATGAATAAAAAAAGCAGACTAAATTATATATGTACATATGGACAGAATCTTTAGTGCAGCCTTTAGTGACACATGAATGTGTCATAAAAAGTTTCAACCTATTCTGACACTATTAAGTGTCAGTAAAGTTTGTCAGTATATACTTTTACCGCCTGACTTTTCAGTGACACTTTTTATAAGTGAAGGTGAAGCAAAAAGGCATTTACCGACACTTTTTTGACATTTGCTGACACTTTTTGTCTGTCACTAAAAGACATTTTTCTTGTAGTGGTTGTTTTTTGTTATATAAATCATCGTTAAAAAAATACATAATTGATTTTAAAAAAAAATACACATCAGCTTGTCATATCTGTATGCAAACAATATACTTAGTACGGAATCCAATGTTAACCAATGACCGTTTCTTCTTTCAAGTGTTGGTGTGAATTTCTAAAGTTAGCAACTTACATTTATATGTACGTTGTTACACTCATGCCCTATTTTATTTGTGGAATACAATCCAAATAAGGGCAACCTAGTAACTTAATTTCCTCCCCTTCTTCACCAACCCCCAAACCCAATTTCTAATATAAGTTTGGTGAGAAAATGATAGGAGATGAGACTATGAGAATGATGTTTGTATTTTTAATTGCTTTTATATTTGTTCTTGGAGAAAGCTTGAAGGTTATATGTTGTCCTTTCGTGCACTACCTCTCTATCTCACCAACCACCACCACGCTATTTTTCTCCTTCCTTTCATTCAGGCGAAATTTCGCGTACTCGTAACTTTCTTTAGTTTTGGATTTGTTTATAAATTTTAAGTCTCTTGAGTCATATATGGGAGATTCTTTAGCTCATGCGTACTTGATACACTTTTAACTAGTTATTCATGTCCGAAAACTTGATTACCGGATTCATGTTAAGACACTTTTAACTGACGCGTATGATGAAAACATTATGGTAAATGATCTGATATGCATGTATATTGCATGCATGAAAATAAGTTTCTATAGTAATTTACCCGGAAACCGGATAAAAATTGATTTAAAAGATTTTGTAATTTCCTGTTTTACGCCTACATGACTCATATTAACATGCATGTATGTTATTATGTTAATGTTGATTTATAAAATAATTTTATAACTTGAACATTCCTACATAAAAGAAATGTGCTACGAATGTTTGGAATTATAAGTTGATCATATCCAATTTTAGAATGCTTAATAGTTAATGAAGTTGTGAAATGGAAAATGACTCAGAATGCGTATTTACATATTTATTTGGAATTTTGTATATAATCACAGCAATGAGATGTGCGTATCATTGATTAATAAAAAAGGGGAATGTAATATCTTCATTGCACAAATATGTAATAAGAACATAATCAACACATTCAAAACACTGTCTCTACTATTTTATAAAGCATTTAGCCAATTTTTAAAATTAAAAGTACATAAAATTTTAAGTAAAAAAGATTATTATAAAAAGAAGTCTTAAGTAGTGCAAATCATTATGCACGTTGTACAATCTTTTTATGCAACCAATAAAATTATGTCAAACAATATAACACCCTCTTTAAAAGCCATTAAAAAGGCTGTTACATTCCAAGTTACAAAACATAATGTATAATCTTTTTATGCAAGCAATAAAATTCTGCCAAACAATATAACACCCTCTTTAAAAACCATTAAAAATGATGTTACATTTTATCACTATAAATATAACTACAATCTATTTCACACACCACAAAAACAAAGACACAACAAAAAAATACTCACTATTCTCTCATCTCATAAAAACTATCATCCACCACCCCCGCCTCATCACGTTGGCCCTACCACTGGACGTCACTACCACGTCGGACGTCACCACCACGCCAGACGCCACCAGCCGCTGTTTTCCGCCGGCTTCCGCCGCCGTCTCTGCCGATCTCTCGCCGGAATGACCGGCTGCCACCTGCTCTCCCCTACTTTAGCTTGATCACCATCTGCTGCCAACCGCTGCTACCTTATCAACATGATGCACAAAAGAAAGAAAAACAAGCTAAAACATATCAATTACTTAGAACAATATGGGCAGTTACGAGACGCGCGGTCATGATCAGCTTTAGTTGTCTTCTTCCACACAGGTTTACTACTTGCGGTGGACTCAAGGTCCGAGTCCACTTCATTCCTCTCAACTTCTTCCTCATCTTCTATCAACCATCCATTCATGTTACCCTTTGGCTGAGGTAGTCGATGTGGTGCAAACTCATTCATGGGATTTCCTTGTTGAAGTTGTGGGTGATCCACAAATCCATACAGGTCATGTCTTCTAGGTTGTTCCACTGGCTCTTCTTCAGACGTTTCATAACCTTGAAATTTTCCAGGAACTCTGGTGATAGTGCCATCCTTGGCAATTATCTTTGTTTCAATTTCCTCAACCGTTTGTCCATCAACTTCCTTCAAGGTCATCTTCTCTTCGACTCTACACGGCCACATGGCAATAGGAATTCGGATCTTGCGGTTACACCGCTTGCTATTCTTAATCCTTTTACACCCAGTTGCGAAAGCAACTGAATCATGGTACTTTCTACGAATAGGGGGAGACATACTATAATAGACCACAAAACATAGACTATATCAGGATACGGATCTCAAAATAACAAAGAAAAACTCAACTTATATATATAGTATATAGTATAATGTACTTTATGAAACTTAGGGAAAATAAGCATAATAGGTATATACTTACACATAAGCCCTAAATGCATCTATATGAGGGACCCTTAAGCTATAGTCTAGGCTCAACCACCTAGTTCTCTATAACCATAGGCTCTGATACCAATCTGTCACACCCCGCCAAGGCGGAAACACGAGGCGTAACATCATGGATATCATCACAACACAATGGTGTCAACAATAGAGAAACACTAAATGCATAACTAAGTAATAAAGATACAATGTGTCATGACAATACCGAAAACCAAAAGAACGACATCTTGTATTAATGAAAAAGGGTCTCACCAATACAAGAACAATATCTCACGATCCTAATAAAATCAAATAACATTCAACAAAATCATGCAACAAACATACACAAACTCAGGAGCGAACTCCAATGCAATCCTAGCGGTCATTCTAGCCACATCTCTTAACCTCAGTATTCTCATGAAGCTCACCTGAAAATGATTCTTAAAAACGTCAACACAACAGTTGGTGAGAGTCATAGGTTTAAGACACGCAAAACAAACCTTTAAATCCAATTACTGTGATAAATAAAACATAACATAGCATGACATACAGCGTACTATCATACAAGCTAACATGCAATCACATCAATCCACATTGAGACGTTCATGCTCAATCCTCACACAAAACATAACACCAATAAGACGATCACGCTCACTCAAACAACTCACAGTAATAAGACGATCACGCTTACTACCAATCAAATCCATAAATGCCATGAGACGATCACGCTCAAGCACAACAATTCATACCATAAAAGCAAGTAGCACATAACATACAATAGTCACGTATAGTCCATGCATCATTTAAATCACATTATCATAGTAACTAAAAAATTTCAAAACCTCTTTGCATCATTTCCATCCCAAATGTAAAAACATTAAAAAGTGGGACTATGAAACTCACCTGATGCTTAGCTTCCCAAAAGAATCCAACAAAAGCTTTACAAACACTTCACGGATAATCTAAACATATAAGCACACAATAAGCTACCATCAATTAGGCATTCAACCCAATATGATGTAACCTCAACTATGATGGATATCTAAGCTATCTACTATAGTTCTATACTTGATTTAACCTTTTCCAACTCCTACATATGCCATTTACACTTCATTGCTACACTTTAAATTTTTTGGGTTTGGCAGAATTTTATACTCACTTACGCATCCTAAACGTACCACTTAAACACTTCCACAATTCAAACCAAAATTCACCATGCTACATATATGTCCTATTTACCTCTCATAGCTCTCCCATAGCCATTACCCTTTTACAAATACCCTTTAGAAATTCATTAATCCAAAGTGTCCAGAATTCGTCCAGAATCTGGCCCCCTAAAAGTATGACACTAGATGACCACTTTAGACCTCATTATATGCTTAGAAAAAATTCAGGGGTCACACATAATATATAAACTAACTTCCACGTGCTTTAAAGCCCCTAACTAGATGTCTAAGTATTTTTAGAAAAATCAAAACCAAAACTAAAATTCGTAACAATTTTACACACTGATTTTGTAAAGGCGTTTTTACCCACTTCCCGACCATAAAAACTCACGAGACCAACTTTGCTGGAAAGTAGACTCTCTGAGGTTATCTCCAGTATGTTGTAAATTGTTTATTTGAATTTTTATGAATGAGTTATGACCTCTACAAGACTGACCAAAATTCTGCAGTAAATTAAAACGACTATATCTAAAGATCAAGCCCTAACCGACTAACCCAATCATGAAAACAATCAAACGAATGATCAAACATGATCTATACATCATAAAATTTCAGAAACATAAAACCCTAATCCAAACCCTAGCCGAAAATTACATGTTTAAAACCCTAATCCATCATGCTAGATTACATTAATTAAAAATTAACTAGAATTAAACAAGAATTAGAAAATACCTTAGCAAAGAAACCCTAATTTTTTTTTCTCTTTTTCTTCTCCTGTTCGGTCGTCAAACGCAAGGGGGAGGGGGTTTGGGATTTATTTTGTATTTATAGCCTACAATAAGGAGTCCTAGATAATTACCAATTATAATTTGATTCCAAATAAAATTCTTTTTCCCCTTTTTTTTCTTAGAACCGGCCGACCATGGCCCTTTTCTTTTTTTTTTCTTTTTTTTCTTTTATTTATTAATTATATAATTACTTGTATTTCCTTAAATTTTTATAAAAACCTTAACTAATTTGACTATACCTTTTTGCTTAAACGAAATTCACTAGACTTTTAAAAATAACTTTTTAACTTTTCATTTTCAACCTAACTTTCCTAAAATAGAATTTTTACATTATTCTTAACTTACCACTTAAAATCTAAACCTATCTTAGATTACTAACACAAAAATACGTATACGTAATAATACTTACACATTTAACACGGAAACGCTCAAATCTCAATAATCATTTCCTTGTCACTCAAAAGTGAACAAAATGAACTCAACCAATTTCACCACCATTCCAATCTCATTGAGATGATCACACTCAATAGATTGATTACCAATACCTCACATAACCCACATAAACTCATATAAACATACAGAATTACATCTGTCACACCCCCAGACGGGGCCTGGATGGAATACGTGTCCGGAGGCGTGACTTTATTGAGCATCTCAAGTACAAAGAATCTTATATGCTTGAGTGGATTTCATGTTTTCTCTTTTCACATTTCGAAGCAGAAGAGAGTTGAAAGTCCCGGGCATGTATCATACCAGCCCTGGGACCTTGGTTTTAAGTCTGAAGAAGATTTCTTGTACAGTGTATAAGATGGTCGTGCTGGTGTTTGGGAAATCTCTAAAGTCCTTCAATATGGTACCAAAATCTTGTCTGTGATTTGAGTTAAACAAATCATACCAAGGATAGGTTCATTAAGCACAATACCTAGTTTATGATTTTATAACTGAATGATGCTTAAGCTTTTTGTTAGCTTTGAAGTAGTCATGGATCTTCATCAAATGTTTCTTTTCTTGTTGCAAGATCGGATAGTTTGTCAAGAGGGTCCGTTTGCTTAGATGTAATTATTAGTTTTATGCCAATTTTGCTTCAGTTGGGTGAATGTTGTTAATTCTTATCCTTATCTGTTTGTAGTGATTTCCATACTTTTTAGTTCTTTTGGACATGTTTTCTCCACTTCTTTCCATTCGCCAAGGTGCCAAATCACTGGTGTTGAAATTGGGAATAATTTCATTGTTACCATCCATCTATATACACTTTGATCTGTATTGGACCCTTTCTTGGTCAAGTAAACACGTGGGATTCTTGGTGCTGCGTCTTATATTCAGCATTTTGTCACAGTACTTTATCATACTGGTACTTGTCATTATTGATACTTGTCTCAATACATTATAACCGGAGAAGATCAATCAATCTTTCTTTCTTTTTTTCACCTTCACGTCTGACAGCTTCAGCTTTTGCTTCCTCCTCTATTTCCTTTTGTGCACTGATTTGTTCTTTGGTTAAATGGACATGTTCTCCACCTTCAGTAACAAAGTCAAACTTTTTCAGTTCCTTTTTCAAAGAGGATTCAACTGTAGAACCAGGCACGTGTGTTATCTTATCATCAGAATCACTTTTTGTACTCTCTTCTTTAGTATCCTCTGAAGGCATAGCCTTTTTGCCATTGTCTTTCTTGATATGCTCCCCCTTCAGTTTGAGAGGATTCTTTTGGTGTTCTTTGAGGGAAGGGAGATTGAGTTTGAGTTGTGGTTTTGATGATTAGTGGAATAAGTGATGGTGTTGTCTTTTTAGGTTGTGTTTTGTTTAGGTTTACTTTTTCGGCTCTTCTTTGAAAAAGCTGGGAGATTGTAGGTTGATTTTTGTTTTTCTCCCCCTCAGCAGGCATAGTGTCAGCTTGGCCTCTTAAAGGAACACTTTTATCTCCAGCTTTTGATGATGTATAGACTAATACCTGAGCAAACTTGTTCAAAGCTTTAATGACATGTGACAGGAGACCTGGAAGAGCATCCAAGGTCTTTAGCTTAGCTTGAACTGTTGCAACCTGTGCTGGCAGAGAAAGAAATTCCTGTGGAAGTTCCCACTGAAGAGTCTTCAGTTCAGCGACTTAAGATGTAAGACTGGTGACAGTCTTTGTAAAGTTCTCTAGTTTGGTAGGATTTTCTTTCAACTCTCTTGGAAGCTCAATTTCCAAGGTGTGAACTTAATTCTTTAACCCTTGTACTTCTCTAGTGAGTTCATTCAGCTTGGAGAGAATGTCCTTTAGCTTAGTTGGTAGTGAGCTGCTGAAGTCATAAGTACATAGGATATTTGAGAGTTCAGTTTTTAACGACTTTACCACAGCTCTTTTAGCCGTTCCACATTGGGAAAGGAGGGTTGAGATTTAAGGAGAGCAGCTTCAGCTTCAGCTTTATTCTTTTCCAGCTCCAGTTTATGCTTTTGAGACTAGAGAATGAGAACCTGGTTGGTAAGCTCCTAATTTAGAGAAGACTTTGGAGATGAAGACTTAGGAACTAAAGTGTCTTCAATTTCAACATTTTTAGTGGCATGAATTTCATCATTCTCCTCTTCATCACTTTCCTCTATAATAATGACAGGATCATCTTCAGGTGAATCAAGGTCTTTGAAGTTTGGCTAAACATTAGACATCAGCTTTGCTAGATCTTCTAACTTGATTGTGCCAGAGGCTTCTTCTTCCTCAACATGTCTAGCAATTGAGCTTGCCCCTTTCCCTGTTAAAGGTTGAGTGAGGACAATGTCCAACCCTTCACTAAAAAATTTGGTTTGGTATGCAAGAACATGTGGGTCAGTACCTACAAATAAGTGATCATATGAAGTGTTTTTGGTTCCTTCATTTATACCATGTTGTTGAGGTACAAAATCACTAGGAACAGAATTTCCAAGATCAGCTTCAGCTGTGGAAACTGCTGAAGCATCATTTCCTGATGCAGACTCATAGTGAATAATGAAAGATGCTGTATAAATAAGCTTATTTAAGTTAAATGCTGACATACCACTACTGTGTTGAGGGTTGGCTCTCGCTTCACTGGTGACCCCTAAAGAGGTTGGGCCACCAGTTGCTTGTTGGTCTTCTTTATGCATTCCAGGATCTACAGGGGTAGAAATTAGAGGCTGGTTTAGGTTTGAGTCCATAGCTGAACTGAACTCTTTTCTTTTCTTGGAATGGCCAGTTTTGGAACCAGTGGGTGCCTTAGAGGACCCACCTTTTGTTGCCTCTTTGCTGGACACAAAGGTTTGTTTTAAAGAAGATTGCTTCTTGTGTCCAGGTTGAGCTCCAGGCTTTGTGCCTTAGGGAACCCTCTTAGCAATGGAAGAGGGTTTAGGAGCTTTAAATGCCACAGGCTCTTTTGTGTTGCAAATAGCTAATATGTGGTTTGTGAAGGGAGGTTCTTCATGTTGGTTGGGCTTCAATGTCCAATTGTTGACACTAAAGATTTAAGTGGGGTATTGTGTGACCTCATCATTCCCATATCCTTCCTTTATTTTGTGCATTATCAGTAGGGAGATAAATCGAGTATGGGGAACAACCTTTTCCCTTTGTTTCTTCTTTAGCTTGAGAATGATGTCCTCCCAAAATATGCTTTCATAGTCTATGTTAATGCCATTGGCTAGACTATATAGTATAATGGCATCTTTGTTTGTGATTTGATCAAATCCCCTAGTTTTACCCCCTAAACATTGGATGATTTGTGCCATTAGCAACCTCCACCTAGGAGGAAGGAGATTCTTTCTGAGAGTTCCTTTTGCTGACACCTCTTCCCCATACCCAATCGTTGGAAACCATTGTCTAATGATATCAATAGATGGTGGTGCAACGTATTCACTAGAGTGAGCTAGGTAGTGTGCACCTATGGCATTTCTAAAGGTATTTACTCCTACTTCTCCAAAAATACCACCAGTTGGGATTGAGAAGGAAACCTTAGAATTTTCTAAAGCTGTGGCTGAGTACCAGAATTCGGACAGGTATTCCTTATACATGTCGGGAGATCTGGTAAATGGTTTTCTAAGGCAGCATTTGGAAATGAAATCAGAAACACATTTAAAATAATCTTGGTTATTGTGTTCTGGGTAGAGAAGAGCAACCTCATTGTTTGTGTTGAGGATGATGTCTTCAAGATTGAAGCTAACTTGTTTGGCAGCAACAAAGGGTTGTTCTTGTTGTGGAGGAATTTGTTCTTGGTTTGCCATTTGAGTGATTAAGGTTTTGATGATTTGATTTGTTTTTGTGGTTTTTTGTGTGTGTGTTCTTGGTGAGAGGACTTGTGATTTATGAGAAGTGATTTGTAAAAGGTGAAAAAGGTTTATATGGTTGGTATCATTTTTCTTGTGATGGTTTGATGGTAACTAAGTAAAAGTTGTGAACTTGTGAGAAGTTTTAGGGTTTTGTGTTAACATGTTTATGAAACTTTTAATTAAATGCAAGTCCTTTCGACATGCTTTTGACACCTAGAATAGTGTACAGCTGTCTGTGCACTGGTAAAGTAGGTAAGAGAAATAACGTTTTAAATTCATCATTTAATAAACTTTTAAATTAGTTAGCTTTCTTCGAAAGAAATCACTTAATAAAATTATTTATTTTGAGAATCATTTTTTTAAAACTGGCCTTGATTGATGTTCAAGAAATGAGCTGGATTCAGGTTTGATGTCATGTCATGCTGAACTGATTATTGTAATCATACATCTTATTAATCTTCTAGCGAAGGCGACAAAACCACAAATGCTCATGCAAATCCATGAATGAGACATATGTGATTGCTCAGTTACTTCACTCGAGAGATAGATGAAGAATTTGATAAAATCATTTATAAACTAAAGGGAATAAACCAATTTTGTTCAGTTCTTGTGTTAACCATTAACTGTGCTCCAGCAAAGGCGACAAAAGCACAAATGCTCATGCAAATCCATGAATGAGACATATGTGATTGCTCAGTTACTTCACTCAAGTAGATTTAAGATTGTATGCAAAAACTGAACGACACAATATATGAAAGTTTGTTCAGTTTTGGATTAAGCGTTGAACCTTTAGTTTTCTTCAGTTAGTACTAAAGCTTTAGGTTTGAATTAATGTTTAGCATACCCAATTCATCAATTAATCTTTTGAGAAATGCTTATCCAAAGGCTTAATTAAGAAATCAGGAAGTTGAGTGGGAATGAAACAAATTTCATAGTTTCCCTTTTTTTGAGAGTATGATTCTTAATCTGATAAGCTTTGATTTGAGTACAGACTTGAATTGCTTCAGATTGTAGTAGCATATGTTACTACAAACCGTGAGTACCTTTTTACATATGATATCATAGTCAATGAGTTGACTCATATACATAGTATGTTAGTACAACGTAGCAACTATATTTTCAGCTTCATCTGAGATCATAACCGCTTCATCAACCAAACTTGTCTTTTGACAATGGAAAGTACCTGACGTACTTTTTATGTCTATGTTGGTTGAGAGTTCAGAAAGTTCTCTTAGCAGCAATAAGGTGGGATTCCTTAGGATTTGCTTGATCTCATTCATAGAGATAAGAGAGACTTGAGTGTCAGATCTGATTATAGTTGGGTACACTAGTGATCTAAATATACCTTTGAGCTGAGTCTTACATGTGGTTTGCCATTGAGAGTAGATCCTAACTTGTTATGAGTACCATTGATCTATTCACTGATGAACCATTTATGCCATGCTTTTGCAGATTCTTAACATTTTGGTTGATTGAAATGTTTCTTCAGATTGATTAATTTGACATCTAAGAAAGTTGGTGAGGACACCAATTGTTCTCATTTCATCATTCAGTTTGATTTTTGTAAGATAAACAGAGTGGTATCTATCTTACCTCTTTCAGGCTTGTTTTCTTGTGAGAGAGATGGTGGAGGATTCCACTACTTCTCAAAACTTTGTGGTTTATTTATGGCAAAGGCAAGAGAGACCCTGATTGCTTTAAGTCTTGCAACTAAAGCAAGATGTTATCATGATTTATCGCCTAATGATTATAATGCCAGATTCCTCAGTTACTGAAGAGAATTAGAATTGTATCATATGCTGAAGTATCTTCCATTTGGAGAGGATGAGTTTAAAGATCTGAACATCTTTAGTTTTGTGAGGTTATCAATGAATGTGGTTTTTCATTGGTGTGTTGATCCATCATAAATGAGCTCATCAGTTTGAAGCAGATGATCATTTTTTTATTATTATGATTAATTTGATCATCTTGACCATTTTGGTAGGTTGAGATTTCTGTCTAATAACTTTTGGTGTTTATAAGGTTTTATTTAAATTTCTCAGTTTTTTAATCGTTTCAATGTTTAAACAGTTGAACATTCCTTTGAAAAGCTTTACCATAACCATATCCTTCAGTTGTGTATGAGGGGTTGCTTCATACCTTTCTTCAGGTTCTGATTCTTCCAAGATTTGTGTATGTATCCATTTTCGTCATGTGTTCTGAAGGATTTATTTCAAAAGTGATATGTTACAATGCACAAACTAGATTAGGATGGTTAGTTTTGCTTAGAAGCCCACCTTTTAGTGGGAGTCTTTAATCTTAAAGCATTTGATGATTCAGCTTTCTTGGCATGAGAAGTTTCTCTATTCCTAAACCACTGAATGTCATTATGATCAGATGTGGTATGAACATTGCTACCACATGTTTTACAATTTTTTGTGACATGTTGAGGATTTCTAGGATTGATTCCTCTTCTTTGAGAAATAATCATGTTATGATCATTAGTGTTATGATCATAGCTTCCACATATTTTACAAGTAGGATAGTATAAACAATCATTAGAATGATGATTATTATATCCACAATGTATGCAGGAAGGAAAAGATACTAAGGGTCTTGAAGGTCTGGATCTTGAGGAAGATTCACCTTGACCAGTATGATGTTGATTTGTATGTATAGAGGACATAAATTCAGCATGATCACAAGTTCTGTGATTTGTTCTTTTGCATTTTTTACAAAACAAAACTTTATAACAATTCTCAGAGAGATGATTGTTTTGTCTACACATTTCACAATTCATTTTGAATTGAGTTTTGTATTTGTTTTAACTTGTTGAGTGTTTTTGTTTCTATAGTAAGATGATTTTTTCATGCTGATTTGTAATTTTAGTTCATTAAGTTCTTTCATTACCATAGCAAGAGGAGGATCATCTTCCACTTTCACATTCTTTAACTTACCAGTGGGAGCTGAATTAGTCTTAGAAGCTAAAGAACTCTTGTTGCCTCTAGCAGGAGCTGAGGATGGTTCATTTAATGTGATACATTTTAAAGTTTCAGCTTTGAATGTGGATTTTGACTTCAAGATTGATTTGACAGTCTTTGGTCCAGAACCATGTTCAACACTATCCAACTTCTTTAGTGGAAGAAGAGGAGTGCTACATACTAAAGATTCATCATCTGAATCATAATCAGATGCTGGAGAGTCAGATACAACAACTGAAGGATCAATTGTGTTTCTTTGTGACTTGTTTGAGGGTACCTCATCAGTATCATGATTAGGTAGAGTAGAATCTTCAGCTTCAGATGACTTATGTAGATTACTACTAGTAATAGACATATCTGAGTTATCTGCTAAAGATTTTATGAATACCATGTCTTTTAACCTACAACTGGAGGTATCTTCAGTGAGCTGTCCAATTCCCAAGATTTTTTTCTTTTGAGTGGGAATTTGCTCATTGATACAGTGATTAACTTTATTAGAACTGTTTAGCCATGTTTCTGTAATAGATGTTAGCTCTTTCAGTTCAAGTCTTAAGTTTTGATTCTCTTTTAGAATCTCAGTGTTGCATGGTATGAAGATCAAGTTTTGCTTGTTTTAATATCGAAAGTTGTTCTTTGCATGCATTCAGTTCTTGAACAAGATTTCTATGTTTTAATGAAAGATTGTTTCTTTGTTCTTCAACATAGTTTAAATCAATACATAGATAATCTAGAAAGGATTTTCTATCATCATTATCTTCCATTTCAAGAAGTATGTGTACCTTTTTTATGGTGATCTTAGTCCATTCACCGTTTCTAGCACTTTCTTTGCCAACATAAATTCTTTCTTCGTCAGTAAGTGCCATGAGAGCTTTGATTTCAGTTTCTTCATCATCTGATG
>BQNB010159900.1:0-14862 GCA_026074375.1 Tanacetum coccineum | reverse complement strand
AAATTTAAATTTTTTTATGACACATACCGACGAAAACCAAGTATTAAGAGCGTCTCATGGATAGGAATTTATATTACTAGCACAAAAACCCTCAAATTCCACCCTAAAAATGTAAGGTTCGCCCTTAGATGTTATACCTTTAGCTTGTTCGAGTTAAGGAGTGAGCAATCATGTGTGTCTATTCCGTCGTTACGGATGTGTATGCTTGGTTTTGTCGCCTTTTCTGGAACATTGGCATTGGTTACTTTAAGATTATGAGAGTGTACTGGTAGTATATTAAATTCTAGAACTTGTTTTTGTGATGCATCCCGAGACCGTATAGTAAGCGTTAGGATTTGGTTGATAAGAGGCATTAGGATTAACCTATGTTTTAAACCTGTAATTGTTATGATGGTCACACCGATCGCATAACTATCCCACACCCCTGCTATGCACTCACCTTTAGTGCAGGATACCCCTAGTACAACCCTCCAAGCCTATCCTTTTTCACGGTTCTCTTAATTTTCTGGTTAAGTCGGACTATTAATGAAGAGCATTATCACCCTTAAACCAATTGTTACACCCAAATCGCTTTAGCCCACCTTGTATGTACTCATTTTTAGTACATTATTGTTTTAACCCAAGTTAATTATTGAGTACACGGTTGCTGAGTCCTTATCTTTGTAAATACAGTTTTGAGACGATTGAGATTCATGGTAGTATTTATTTCGCAGAAGAATGGGGAAGAAAAGTTAAGTCAATACCCCCATACATTTGTTAGATGATCTCCATGTTATTTTGACCAACCTTAAGTCGGGTCATTAGTTAGATTGTAAATATCGAGCATGTAAAAGCTCAAGTTTAGGGGTAGTGTTATTAAACCCCAAGTTATGATGTATTATGTTATTCAAAAAAATAGAAAAGAAAAAGTAAGAGATTGATGTAGAGTTATGTAGAGTTTGTATATCTTCGTCCGAGTCTTGGCTTAGAAACCAAACCAAAGTGTTTTTGTGTAAATAATTAGCTAACCCTTCCACTCTAAATTCACCCAAGGCCACCCAAATGTATCCCATCCATTTCCGTTTCTATTATATGTTATCTTACACCTACATCCCACAACCCTATAAAAGACCTCTTAGATAGTAATGAATAATGCTTGCGCCTAGCGGTGGAGGTTTGATCCTTTACCAAGCCTATGGTAATTTATATGCTATGACAGGTAATGAGTGTTGATTTTCCGTTTCCCCATTATGTTATAATTTATTATACACCCGTGTGAAAGAGAGAATCCTAAACACTTATGTGAGGTGCTAGTATATACTTTCCGTGCTTTTAATTACGAGGTCTAGAAGGTTGTGTTGTAAAATACTTTTAAAGAGTAGGTTAAATGACCCTCATATTGCTATTGTCTAGGTAGAGAAGCACATTTAGTTAAGGACAAGCAAATCCCAAGTGTAGGGGTATCTGATGAGGTGTCATTTTATACACTATTTTGGGGTCATTTAACCTCCTAAATCATGCAAATATGCACAGATTATGTGCTTAATCGTTTGTTGTCAGGTTTTTAGCACTTGGAGGAAATACACATGACTTGGGCTCATTTGGAGAAGAAACGGATAAGATTACAGACCTACACCAAATCCTTGAAGAAATATTGCTTACAGAGCGTGGAGACGGCGTCGCAGGCATAAAGTGACGTCGTCGTGATCCATCTGGTGACGGCGTCAGAAGATTTAGTGACGGCATCAAGACGTGGCCGACTTAATGAGGATCTAGAATCATCCACGTGGTGACGGCGTCAGGATTACAATGCGACGTCGTCGCAGCGACATCTCTATATATATTAAACCTATTTTAGGGTTTTAAGTGTGTAACTTTTAGGATAACTTTGTATAACTTAGGGAGACGAACCCTAGCTATTGTAGCCGCTTCATAGGTCATTTTTGGGGCCTCAAAACTCTATCAAACTACCTTGAATCCATGTTTTAATCCAAGTAAGGTTATTTATCATTAATCATTCAATATGTCTATGTGTTGTGTGATTGATCTATCTCTTTGCTTCCTTTATAACATGCGAGGCTAAACCCTCCTTTGTATTTGCTTATGATTGCATGAAAGTCAGATTGTAGATCTTTTTACAGTTGCTTCTTGATTAATGATTGTGTGGGTTAGGTTCTAGAAAAACCAGCTTTTGTCTTTATCGATGTAGACTCGTCTAGGGAAACGCGAGTGCGTAGAAAGGATACCATCGGGTAACAGTCTTCATACTACCTTGCCCCTTTATATGGTTGGTCTCTCTTAAGATATTTCACATGCATTTAATGTACTCTTAGGGGCCTTGTAATAGTCTTCATACTACCTTACTTGTGCATTGCCCTAACGGAACATTAAATAGACGACGGGTTCGTGTAATCCATTCATAACCTAGGAAATACTTACACATATCATCACAAGTGTGACAAGGCAACAAGATTAGGAGAAGCAATCTGATAAGTAGTGCATGATTAAGTAAATACATTCAATTATCATAAAGTTATCACCAGTAGATTAGATATTGATTAGTTTAGTAAATAGTTAAACAAACCAACCTCTCAAACCATAGATTTACCTGCTTTCTATAAAATATAAAAACACAAAAATAATCTTCTCTCAACCCCTAGAATTCTGTTAGACCGTGATCAAGCCTTCCCAACCTATTCCCCTAGAGAACGATAACAACCCACGAGTCTTGCTTATACTACTACTACAACAGTTAGGTACTTTGCCTGGGGAGTTGCAAAACTTCTTGTAGAAGTCCCTTACGACAACCGCATCACACTACTTGTTCCAAACATAAACCATTTGGCTTTTAGATCGATGATGGAAAGAGAAAAACTTTCTGCTAATAATTTTAATGACTGGTTTCGTCAACTTAATCTAGTCTTGAGAGTTGAAAAGAAAATGTTTGTCTATGAACAGCCTTTACCCGCGGCTCCTACTGTTGATTCTGAAGAACAAGTTCTTGCTCATTGAAATACAGTTTATGATGCATATAATGAGGTTAGGTGTCTTATACTTGGGAGTATGACTCATGAACTTCACACATAATTTAAAAACTCCTCTCCATATGACATGATAAGGGAGCTTAAATCCATGTTTGAGAAACAAGATGGAGTGGAGCGGTTTGACATGATCCAAACTTTCCATTCTTGCAAATAAGAGGAGGGTAAACCAGATGGTCTATATGTACTTAAGATGAAGGGATATGTGGAGCAACTGAAACGTCTTGGTTATGTACTCACGCAAGATATTAGTGTTGGTTTGATCTTGAATGGCCTCACTAGTGATTTTTCTAGATTTGTAAGAAACTACAATATGCATAGCATGGGGAAGACAGTTGGTGAATTGCATGCTCTACTTATTGAGTATGAGAAAGGTTTACCTAAAAAGGCTGCTACACCACAAGTAATGGCGATTCAAGGTGTTGGAATCCAGAAAGACAATAAGAAATCCCAAAATGCTAAATCCAAGGGTAAAGGAAAAGGCCAGGGAAAGGATAAAAGTTATATCTCTAAGCCTAAAACCCTAAACCTTCTGAAAAAGAGCGCCTAACAAAATATGATGCATGCCATCACTACAAGTAGGTAAGGAATTGGAAAAAGAATTGTCCTGTTTACCTGGCTGAGTTGATTATGAAGAAGAAACAAGTTGGCACTGCCAGTTCTTCAAGTATCTTCACTATAGAATTATTTTCTTTCCTAAAAATTCCTGGGTGTATGACACTGGTTGTGGTACTCACATTTGTAACACAAAACAGGGTCTTGGAGGAGCAAGAAAGTTGAAACAAAGAACTCTCTATTTGTATGTGGGCAATGGTGTTCGTGCACAAGTGGAAGCTATTGGAAGTTATGACTTAGTTTTACCTAATGGCCTTGTGATTTGTTTAGACAATTGTCATTATGAACCTACTATAACTAGAGGTGTTGTTTCAGTTTCACGTTTGGTTGACAATGGTTTTACCCAATGTTTTACGAATTATGGAATTTTAGTTTCAAAGAATGATGTTCTTTATTTTAATGTTATTTCTAGTAATGGTATTTATGAGATTGATATGATTAATCGTGTGCCAAATGTTAATTCTATTTATACTGTTAGCAATAAAAGAGCCAAGCACAACTTGGATTCTACTTATCTGTGGCACTGTCATCTTGCTCATATAAGCAAGAAACGTATTGAAAAGCTGCAACATGATGGGCTTTTAAAATCAACTGATGAAGAATCTTTTGATAAATGTGTATCTTGTTTATCAGGTAAGATGACAAGGAAACCGTTTCCACATCGTACCAAAAGGGCGACTGATCTTCTTGGAATAATACATACTGATGTGTGTGGTCCACTTAGACATGTGTCAAGACAAGGTGCTAGCTAATTCATTACCTTTACGGATGATTATAGTCGTTATGGCTATATTTATTTACTTAAATATAAATATGAAGTTTTTGAAACGTTTAAGGTTTAAGAATGAAGTGAAAAATCAACTCGGGAAGACTATAAAAGCACTTCGATCAGATCGAGGAGGCGAATATATTAGTCAAGAGTTTAAAGATTATCTGAAAGCTTATGGAATTGTCTAGCAGCCTACTCCTCCATATACACCACAACACAATGGTGTGTCTGAAATGAGGAATCATATTTGATTAGACATGGTTCAATCTATGATAAATCTTACAACTCTGCCATTATCCTTTTGGGATTATGCTCTAGAGACTGCTGCACGTATTCTCAATATGGTTCAAACCAAGAAGGTTGATAAGACACCATATGAATTATGGTATGGAAAAGTTCCTAATTTGTCTTACTTAAAGGTCTGGGGTCGTGAGGCTCTTGTGAAGAGAGATACGCCTAATAAACTCCAACAAAGAGCTGTTAACTGTATCTTTATAGGATACCCAAAGGAAACGATGGGTTACTATTTCTACTTCCCACCCGAAAACAAAAATGTTGTTGCAAGGTATGCTGAATTCTTGGAGAAAAATCTTTTGTCTCAAGAAATCAATGGGAAGGCCGAAGAACTTAAAGAAATTCAAGATTAGGATACATCACCTTCTGAAAACACTAGCGACATTCCTATGGAGGTTGAAGGTTTCGAACCTCCTCAGGAGGAGGTTGTTCCTATGCGTAGGTCCGGAAGGACACATCGAGCTCCCGATCACTTATGTCTAAATGTAGAAGTGGATGAGAATAGTTTGGGGGATCTTAATGAACCCACTAACTATAAAGCTGCAATATTAAGATCTGGAATCTGATAAGTGGGTCGATGCTATGAATGCAGAAATGTAATCCATGAAAGATAATCAAGTTTGGTGCTTGGTTGATCTTCCTCCTAATTGTAAGTCTGTTGGGAAAAATGACTTTTTAAGAAAAAGTCTGACATGGATGGCAATGTACACACCTATAAAGCTCATCTTGTAGCAAAGGATTTTACTCAAACCTATGGGGTTGATTATGAAGAAACATTCTCACCCGTTGCTGACATTAGAGCTATTAGGATTCTTATAGCTATAGCGGCGTTATATGACTATGAGATATGGCAAATGGATGTCAAAACTGCCTTCTTAAATGGATATCTTGATGAAGATATTTATATGGTGCAACTTGAATGTTTTGTTTATCCTAATCATCCTAGAAAAGTATGCAAGTTTCAAAGATTCATTTATGGTCTTAAGCAAGCATCAAGAAGCTGGAATAAAATATTTTATGAGGAAATCAAAAGATTTAGATTTGCTCAAAATCTTGATGAGTCATGTGTGTTAATACAAATAAACCAATAAAAATGTTTATTTTATTTTACGATCGTTTCATGTTTTGTTGATAACAATTAGTAAAATCTATATGAAAGTAAAATACTAAAGTTGTTACTTTTCCATCTTTGGCATTACTTTGAATTACAAATAAAATATGCAAACCATTATTTACATCATGTATAACATCATCATTTGCAGCATATCTTAGGGTAATCTTACAAGATTACACATGATCTCTCAAGATTTTGCAAATCAAAATTTGGATTGTGTTACTGTGCGCTGGTTCTGTTCGACTATACTAGTCGATTCTGTTCTGCAACAGAACCGGACTACAGTAGAATTTTTGGCTATAAATACCAAGCTATTTCTCATGTTTTACTCACTCTTCTCCAGCTTAAATTCTATAATCCACTTATCATTCTCTCTATTCTTGCATAGTTTCTTTTAGCATTTTGTAGGTAATTCTCTTCAAACAAGAAATTGCCAAACACCCCTTTTGAGATGATCAAGTTCCAAGAATCTTGTTTCGCATCTCCATAGCATCTTCAAGATCAAATTGCTGAATCTTGTACATCATTTAGTAGTTGTAGTTGTATTTATCATCACTGTAATTAAAGTGTAGTGTTGTTGGGTTGATTCTACCATGTGAAGAATCTGGTATTTAGCTTTGTACCATTAAAGGCATAAGCAACGTTGTGAGGCTTCTCCGCCGGATAAAGGAGATTGGTGACTAGTGTTTACGAACTCTCGAGTAGGTGACTCGGGGAGTGGAGTAGGGCAAGGAATGTGTCCTTGTAGCCGAACCACTATAAATACTTGTGTCTCGGTTAAATTCTTCTAACTTTTACTTTACTTGTTTTTATATTTCATATATTAAACATCAATATCGGGTAAACTTCACATAAGATCATAACAAAAGTTTGAAAAGTACTAGATTTAAAACTTTTAAAGGGAATCAATGAATTTGGAAAACTACAAAGAAGTAAATCTATTCAACGACCACCTCCTTTGAGCTAATTGCTTTGTATATTGGAAAAACCGTTTTGAAACTTATGTGAAGTCTAAAGATATTGATCTTTGGTACATTATAGTTTATGGTAATTACAAACCTACCATCAAAGATAAAGATGGCAAGGATGTAATCATCACTTATGAAAAATATGATGAAAACCATAAGAAAATGATTTCCAAAATGATGAAGTCAAAATTGGTTTTAACAATGCTTTTACCCAAAAAGGAATACAAAGATATCATGTGCGTAACGTCTCAATAAATTTGAAATATTTTATAATTACCCACCAACGGAAACCAACCAAGTTAAGATAACAAAAATAGATCTAATTTTTCAAAAATATGAAGAATTCATTATCACGGATGATGGAACTATTGATTGTGCTTTTGCTAGATTTAATACTATTATTACATCACTAAAAGCACTTGATGGATCTTTTTCAAGTCGTAATCATGTTAGGAAATTCTTGAGGGCTCGTCCAAAGGTAAGAAGAATCCAAGGACTTATCAACACTACCTCTAGACGAGCTCATCGGCAATCTAAAAGTTTATGAGATAGTACTTGAAAAGGACTTAGAGATTTCTAAGAGCAAGAAAGAAAAATACAAATCACTTGCTCTCAAAGAAAGAAAAGTCCTAAGTGAAGAAGAGGCAACCTCTTCGAATAGCGATGATGAAGAATATGCCATGACGGTAAGAGATTTCAAAAAGTTTTTTAGAAGAAGAGGATAGTTTTTGGTCGCCAACCTGTTACGACAAAAAAACTTCCAAAAGTAAAAGAAGACAAAACAGAGAAGGATGATCGAATGCTGTTTCAAGTGTGTGATTTAAAACACTTCATTAGTGATATGTCCCAAACACTCCTTTAATGATCAAAAGGTGTTCGTTGTCGGGTGTTGGAGCGATAGTGGAGATGATTCCAAGAAAGAAGAAATATGTCTCATGGCACTCGACAACAATGAGGTATTATCCGACACTCATTACTATAGTAGCTCATCTTTAGATAATGAATCAAGGGAAAATAAGTATGATAAACTATGCAAAATTAGTCTTAGGATTATAAACAAAAATAAACAACTAAAGGAAAAAAATGAAGTACTAAAAAGGGAGGCTTGTGAACATAAAACAAAAGTAGAACAACTAGAAAGAAACAAAAAGTTTAGTCTTGAATGTGAATCATGTGTCAACCTTCAATCTAAAATTAACACACTAACGTTAAAACTAGCTAGTTTTTAAAATAGTAGTTCATCTTTGCAAGAAATGCTTGAAATGCAAAAACCACGAAAAGATAAACATGGATTAGGATACACAAAGGTTATAGCTTCTACTAACAACACTAAAACCAAAAAGTTGAGTTCTGAAAATATCAAAATCCCCTCTGTAGGACCGGCGTCGTCGGTTCCATCTGCAAGAGAACCAGCTAGTTCTGACAAACTGAAAACTGCCCTCTACAAAGAATACAGGAAAATACAAAAATTCCTAGGAAACCAACATTTTAAAGAAAAATTACTCGTGTTAATCATTAGAATTCATGTTTTAAACATTTCTAACAATGTTAAACAACCACCAATCCTAAAACTTAGACAAGGGCTAGGTAAAGGTAAATTCCAAATAAGAAATCCAACACTCTATATCCTAAAAGCAACTATCATCAAGTTGGTTGGAATTAAAGAACACAACAAGAATATCAGTACCAACCTACTACGATTAACCAATGGGGTCCATGTCCTCTATATCCATACATGAGTTAACCAAACAGTATGCATAACTCTAACGAACCCATGAGATGTTGGGGACCGAATGCTTGAGTTGTTTTCAACAATTAGGTACGTCTAAAGATCAAATTAGAACCGGATGAATAGATAAAGGATAGCTGGTGCTCAAGACACATGACGGGCAACAAAGGACTCTTCTCATCCTACAAGACTATAGACGGAGGTAATGTGGTGTTTGGTGGTAACACTAAAAGTAAGATCGTCAGAAAAGGTACAATCTCTCATAACTCTCTCACTATTCATGATGTTAGTTACTTAGAAAATTTAGGTAACTTATTTAGCATAAGACAAATATGTGATAAAAAATTCAATGTGCTCTTTATTGAAACCGATAGCAAAATAATTAAAGATGACATTACCACAGGAAGAGGAATTAGGAAAAATGGTCTTTACATAATGAAAATGGGAAACTCACCTAAAGATAGTCTTTGTCTAACCTCGATAGATGATACTTCGACCTTATGGCATCAAGCCAATATGCGACTAATACAATCGCTATCATCTAAAGAGCTTGTTAGGAATTTGCCAAAACTAAAATTTGAGAGTCATTTTTGTGATGCTTGTAACATTAGAAAGCAAGTACACACAAGTCATAAACCTAAAAACGTGGTTTCAACCACAAAATGTCTAGAACTTTTGCACATGGACTTGTTTGGTTTGTCGGTCGTCCAAAATTACGGAGGAAACTTCTACACCTTGGTCATCATCGACGACTACTCGAGATATACATGGACAAGATTTTTAAAACATAAAAATGAAGCTTTTGACCATTTCATAATCTTAAGTAAAAAAATTATAGTTCAAACCCATTATATATATTCGTACGGATCATGGTCAGGAATTTGATAATGAAGTACAATTTGGAGCTTTTTGTGATGCTAATGGTATCACTTATAACTTTTTGGCTCCACGTACTCCACAATCAAATGGGGTAGTAGAACGTAAAAATCGGACCTTACAAGAAATGAGTAGAACAATGCTTAATGAACAATCAGTTCTTCAAAAATTTTGGTGTAATGCCGTCGACACTTCCACCTATATCTTAAATAGGATTCTTATTAGACCTTTTCTTGGAAAAACTCCTTATGAGCTTTTCAAAGGTAAAAGGCCCTCGTTAGAATATTTTAAAGTTTTTGGTAGTAAATGTTTTATACTTAACACTAAAGACTATCTCACTAAATTCGACCCTAAATCCACCGAAGGCATATTCCTCGGATATTCACCCAATAGTAAAGTGTACATCATTCTAAACAAGGAAACCATGAAAGTCGAAGAATCTCTTAATGTAAAATTCGATGAAAGTCCTCCTCCCATGTCTCCTCCCTTAGAAGATGATGATATACTTGAATGCGAAGTTATTGAAAACAAAGAAAAAGACTTAGAAATCAAGGAAAAATAACATTAATGCTAAAAAATTAATTCAAACACCAAAGAATCTAAAAATCATCCCCTAGATACCGTCATAGGTAATCTAAATGAAAGGACCTTAAGGTCTCAAGTTCAAAACCAAAGTAACTTCTTTTGCTTCGTGTCATCCATAGAACCTAAAAATATCAAAGAAGCCATACAAGACAAAAGTTGGACTATGGCTATGCAAGAAGAACTAAACCAATTCAAATCGAATGATGTTTGAAGTCTTGTCCCTCCTCCCAATAACCTAACCATAATAGGTACCAAATGGGTCTTTAAAAATAAATTAGATGAAAATGGTGTCATATCTAGAAATAAAGCTAGACTTGTTGCACAAGGATACAACCAACAAGAAGGAATAGATTTCGATGAAACCTATGCTCTCATAGCAAGATTAGAATCGATAAGAATCCTTCTTGCTTATGCTTGTGCACATGACTTCAAACTTTTTCAAATAGATGTCAAAAGTGCTTTCCTAAACGGTTTTATAAATGAAGAAGTCTATGTTGCCCAACCTCCCGGCTTTGTCAACTTTGAAAAACCTAACCATGTTTTTAAACTTAAAAAGGCTCCTTATGGTCTTAAACAAGCACCCAAAGCTTGGTACGATAGACTCAAGGCCTTTCTCCTTGATCATATGCACACCATGAGCTTGGTAGATAACACTCTTTTAACCAAGAAAATGGATTCACATATCATCATCGTCCAAATCTACGTGGACGACTTCATCTTCGGATCAACTTGTCAAGACCTTTGTGATGATTTCTCAAAAATCATGCACGACGAGTTTGAAATGAGCATGCTGGGTGAATTGAATTTCTTCCTTGGTTTACAAATTAAAAAACTAGAAGATGACATTTTTTTCAACCAATCCAAATACATCAAAGAAATGCTCAAGAAATTTGGTCTAGAAGACTCCAAACCAATCAAAACTCCTATGTCATCCAAAACCAAACTCACCAGGGACGAAGACGGGGAATTAGTTAATGATACAAAATATCGTGGCATGATTGGTAGTCTTCTCTACCTAACGGTTAGTCGGTCGGACATAATGTTTAGTATTTGTCTATGCGCCCATTTTCAAGAAGCTCCCAAAACCTCCCATCTAGAAGCGGTAAAAAGGATCTTTAGATACATTAAGAGAACAACTCATTTAGGATTATGGTATCCCAAAGGAACGAGAGTAGAAACCATTATCTATGCCGACTCCGATCATGCGGGAGACTATGTCGATCGTAAAAGCACAAGCGATGTGTGCACATTCATGAAATGTTACCTCACATCGTGGTTTTCCAAAAAGCAAACCGCCCTAGCTATTTCCACCACCGAAGCCGAATATGTGTCCGCCGGAAAAGCTTGCCAACAAGCCTTATGGATGAAACAAGCCTTAGTCGACTATAACATTGTTCTTGATGATATACCCATCCTTTGTGACAATAAAGGTGCCATCGACCTAAGCAAAAATCCCGTTCTTCACTCTTGATCCAAACATATTGAAATCCGTCATCACTTCCTTCATGACAATGTCCAAAAAGGGAGCATCTCCATTGAGAAGGTCTCCTCTGAGGACAACATAGCCGATATTCTAACTAAACCCCTCAAACGAGAACCCTTTAACCTTCTTAGACTAGGACTTAGTCTCATGGAACCCAACGCCTAAAATACACAAAGGTATGTATCTTCGTTCTCTTTCTCTTTGAGTCTAGGATTCTATTTCTTGCACATAAAACTCTCGGGATACATTTCATTCTACTATAAGTACGCATTATATACTTACTATATGTATGCATTTTATTTCAAAAAAAAATTCATTAAAAACCCAAAAGCATTTTTTTAAAGCACATTCTCAGAACTACGACATGAAAAGTCTGCATTGCTTAATATAAAGTAAAAACGTTTTCATCACATGCCTCTTGAATGCTAAAGGAATGCACAATTAATGTGTATTTTCCGAGTACATTCAATCGTAGCAACATTAAAATAATGGAGACTTTGGGTTATCTCATATATATCTACTTTTGCTTTCTTTTGAGTCGAGATAACCGTACCTACAACATCTTCTCATATAGGGACACACTAGAAAAATTATGTTTTCTGAAACTTCTGTAGTTTCCGGTTCCTTTCAAATACGAAGTCGATTCTCTTCTGCAAAGGGAACCAGTAGAACCGGCAACACTGTGCAGCAGTTTCAAATACGAATTTTAAGTTCTTACCACAACCAATTCCCACCAAATTCACTCTATCTGATCCTAGGCTTTAGAAGTTGACTTTAGGCATATCTAATGATTAGATTTTCACCAAAATATCAAGTAAAACATTCAATCTTTCAAATTGGTACAATATAAAAGGGCTTGTTCCAAACACTTCTTCTTATATCCATTTCAAGAAAACTTAGAATGCCTAAGTCACACAAAGAGAAGAAACCTGGAAATAACCTTAAACGTACCGTTAGGATGAGCGCCCGACCTTGTTGTTTTAGCAAACCTCATCCATTATCACCCCAACCGATTACCAAACGGCTCCTCCATCATCTCTAAATGGTTCTCCACCACCTTCATTAATTGCAACTCCAGGAATCTCACCAAGCAAACTCTTGCTTACTCCAAAGTCAATCCCACCACCTTTGACCTCTCCTCCACCGGCACCAACTCAACCCTCCAAACACTCCTTACCACTAACCATAAGCTTGGACCCCGTCGAACTCTTGTTCTTAATTCCCCCCATCTCACCTCAAGCCTTCTTTGATTCTATAAAAGATCTTCCCCCTAGAACCACAAACCCTCCTCCACCTAGACCCTTCTTTGAATCCATTGAGCGTTTAGCTAATGAACCTCCACCCCTTCCATCCATGGAACCTCCACTCCTGCCATTACCTCCAACACTACCACCTATACCTATGACTTTACCTTCGACACTCCCACCACTTCCGCCATTAGGACCCAATAATACTTTTCCTTTACTCACTCATGAGATGTTTTGTGATCATTGTCAACGAACTCAAGTCATTGTTGACAACCTACGTGATGAAATGCACTTTATCCTCAATCACATCTTAGATCGCCTCAACGTTCTTGCTCACTCCTACTAGACTAGGGAATTAGGAGTAGAATAAAAATATGTAACGGTAATTAAGAAACTCTTATACTCTTAATTTATGTTATGATGAATAATTGCAATATTATGATTCTAGATAATTGTTCTATTTTCTCAGTTCCATGCATAATATCCCTTGTTTAGACTAATCATGATTGTTTTGTAGAAAGTCAAAATCTTTGACCTTTTTGCAACAGTCGGTTCCTTCGGCTATTAAAGCCGGTTCCATTCGTGGAACAAAACCGTCTGTGCCAGTTATACAGAAGCACTCTTTATGTTTTGGCTTCTAATATTTGTTGTGTAGGTACTCCTAAAGCAAGGGGGAGCTCATATCATCATAACTAACTCATTTGTTTTATAGCATTACATCACACTTATGATTTTCTCATGCTAAAAATAGATACCTCTAAAAGGGGGAGTTTTGATCTCGGGTGAGACCAACTCAAGACAATTTTGCATTTGATACAAGAAAATAAAAAAATGGCATGCCATGCTCTCTTAAAAAAACAAAAAAAGGAGGGGAGGGGAAGGCATTACATACCATCAATTCAAATCGATCTTACTTTTACCTCTCTTCCTCTTCTAACTGAGAACTATCTCTTCAATCTTTTTGTTTCGACAAAAAAGGGGAGAAAGGGAAGTAAAATGGAACTTAACATAATCATCTTCTCCATGTTCACTAGTTTATTTCCAATAACTTTATATTTTGTCATCAACAAAAAGGGGGAGATTGTTAATACAAATAAACCGATAAAAACGTTTATTTCTATATAACAATCTTACTATGTTTTGTTGATAACAAATATAATCATGTCGAAAGTAAACTACTTTAACTAACACATAACCTTACATTTCTATTTTTAGTAATACTTTGAATTATGGGTAAAATTGTGTAAATTCTTCTGCATCATTGTTGACATCATCAAATGCAGCATATCTCAGGGTGATCTTGCAAGATTACACATGATCTCTCAAGACTTAGCATATCAAAATTCGGATTTAGTTACTGTTTGTCGGTTCCCTTGAAATACACTAGCCGATTCCCTTCTGCAATAGAACCGGTGGAACCAGGCTACAGTACAGGTTTTTGGCTATAAATACCAAGCCATTTCTCATGTTTTACTCACCCCTTTCAACTCAAAAACTCTCTAATCTACTGATCATTCTTCTCTTATCAGTTCTTGTTTAGTTTCTTTTAGCATTTGTAGGTAATTCTCTTCAAAGAAGAAATTACCAAACACTCCTTTGAGACGATCAAGTTCCAAGTGTCTTGTTTCGCATCTCCATTGCATTGCCAAGATCATACTTCTAATTCTTGTACATCATATAGTAGTTATAGTTGTATTCATCCTCATTGTAAACCAAGAGTAGAGATATTTGTGTGATTCTACCATGTGAAAAATTCGGTATTTAGCTTTGTACTGTTAAAGGGTGTAAGCAACGTTGTGAGGCTTCTCTGCCAATTGAAAGGAGTTTGGCGACTAGTGTTTACTAACTCTCGAGTAGGTGACTCGAGGAGTGGAGTAGGGCAAGGAAGGTGTCCTTGTAGCCGAACCACTATAAACACTTGCGTCTTAGTTCATTCTTTCTAACTCTTTACTTTCTTGCATTTCATTTATCTTCAAACCAAGCATCAATATCGTGCAAACTTTACATAAGATTATAACAAAGATTTTTGAAAAGTAATTCTTAAAACAAGAAAATTATTCAACCTCCTCTTCTAGTTTTCCTTAAGTGCGTTTTTCACTTTTGGTCCAAAATTAAAAAACGTTTTGGTTTTGGTCTAAAAGACATAGTTTCGTTCCAGTTTT
>BQNB010159899.1:0-14862 GCA_026074375.1 Tanacetum coccineum | reverse complement strand
ATAGATATACCAAGCCAAGTTCTAAAGTCTACAACATCACCAGCACACTCATATTTTGTGGAATTTGGGTAAATATTTGGAAGAGAATAGGTTAAATCCTCACAATATCTAACAAGGGTTATTGTGTGCGGGTTATGTAACATGTAATTTCACAAAAGTATGCTTGAATTTTTTTTAAATTTAAGCATTTTAGTGTGAAAATTAGGACGAGTAAACATTCTAATTTCATCCCCCCACTTGAATTATACAACGTCCTCGTTGTATATATAAAACATTAAATACAAGAATTTAAAAAGAATTAGAATGAGAAACTCCCCTGATATTTGCTTGGTAGATTCTCCAAGTTGCGTTTATGAGCAAGATTATGTGCTGGAAAAGCGTCTGAATCCTAGCATGAACAACACACACAGAATTCTAGAAAATATGCATTCCACCAACTTCGTCGATATTTCTTTCACGAGGTCCTGTATAAAATATAAGAAAGACATGCATTCCTATCTTGGTACCTACGGTTAATTTTAAACTAAACTAAACAAAATACGGGTTAATTTTGGTGGATACGGCGTATCAGCTTAGTGAATACGCCGTATCCCAGAACTGACAATAATGTTTTTAAAGTGCAATAAAAAAAAATAAAGACTGATAACGTCCAGACAATCAATACGCCGTATGGTATGGAGCGGATACGCCGTATTGATGTCTGAGAAGACAGACTCGATAAAATTAAATAACAATCCGGGTTGTCTCCCGGGAAGCACTTTTATTTACATCAAAGTCTTTAAGTTAGACTTATCTTCGGCTTCTCTTCATGTTGTATCATCATCCAATTCAACCACTTCCTTCTCTTTCCCATTCTTGCATTTAGTGTGAATATCATGCTTGGTTCCATAACATATTCATGAACTATGGTGCTGAACTTACTGTCAGGCTTGATTCTATCGTACACAAACAAATCAAAACGTCATACCATGACATATATGCAAAAATATGAGAACCGGTTTAATAGTTAGGTACATCACGACATGAATAATAATAAATGTACAGATATAAACAAAAGATAAGGATAAGAGGGATCATGGGTTTGGTTGTTGTGGGTCCTGATGTGCTGCAAAGGTGTTGGCCTCATGCCAGTCCTAGCGGCCTGGTGCGTCTCTGTTAATGCTGCAGGTGAGCTCCCCTTCGGAAAGCTTCCCATCTAATGCCCATGGTACTTCATCCACTAGCATATCCGTCCAACTATGCCATACACATACCTCATCCATTGTAGAGAATTCTCCTTGATCGGTAATCATCGATCTCATCCACAAGTCCACATGCAAGGTCCTGACATCCTCTACGCAGACCACTGTACCCCTCCTATTCTAATCCTACCCTAATCTCTGAGGCAAAAGTCCTCACAGGCAACTGTAGGTGGAATGATGTCTGCTAGAGGTTGCCTTACACGACGGGTGCCAAAATCCGAGCCTGGTCACCCTTATCAGCAGCAGGAGCATCCTCAACGACAGTAGGGGCACCAGCTGCAGCATCGGGCTGCCTCTTTGGTCCCATGGCCACCCAAGCCCATGTATCATCAATCTCAACACAGATCTGCAATCTCTTAACCAGCTTTGGGCCATGATTAGAATAATACAGGAGCTCAGGACAATACACGACAAACCTCTAAGGTATTTCTGAGTGAGTCCAAGAGTCCAAAATGCTTAGCCATCGAGCCCATAAACCTGGTCCACACAAAGATATGAGAGCCCCGCACTTCATTTTCTCTCCTAGCAGGCAATACATCCTACAAGTACCTAGCTAAAAAATAAGGACGGTTGACCGAAGCCAACTCCATTCAACCCATCTCAACAAATAAAACAAATCCTCACGGTCACCATTTCCACATGTGCCAGATTCCTACAAGCAATATCTACAATTAAAAAAGACATAATAGTAACAGTAAAAAGGCTAGGACATAGGACGGAGAAGTTAGAGAAAGAGTACAACAAAACTGCAGCCTTCCCCACCATAATCAAACCTACAAGGCCCATACCTAAGAAATCGAAATCTTGCATCGCAAATGTAAAGACGGGGTATGTGCCAAGCAAATCTTTCTAGCATATGGATCCATCCTAATAATTCCCAGTCATAATAATCCCCCTTGTCAAGGGGTATCTACGGACAACTAATCGAATGCCCAATAACATCAAAATCCACACAATTGCATCTCCTTTATCAGTGTACAAATCCAATGCTAAAATAAACTGACCTCTACGCTCCGAATGTTGCCTCCTAGCTCCAGCGCCAACCTTAAACATGTTCAAGCTCCAATGTATGTCCTAAATCATTATAGACTGACCAAACCTAATGTACTGTAAAAAACTCCAAGTAAGCTCGTGTACCAAAAACCAGGCCCTCCTCTATATCAAAAAATTCATTCCTCGCAAACTTGGCTAGTTGAAACAAAACTAGGACTCCGCTGAGCATCCACATGTGTTCTCCCATAGGCATCCTACCGGCATCAAATCCAGTCAGCCCATCAAGTGTCCGTCAGTCCCCCATCAAATAGAAGTACATTACCCTGTGCACCTCCCTTCTTAATAACCTAGTCAAACCTCGTCACTACATATCATCATCTAGTATTACCTAAAAACCCTAGACCTAGACAAGTGTGGTCTCTATGCTTTCACCAGATTGTGGAAGAGCCATATCTGCAAAAAAGTTAAACAACCCAAAGCACAAAAGATTTATAGAATTTTCTTTTAACTCTTCTGTTTGCAAGAGGTAGGATACAACGTGACAGGTATTCATTAAGTGGGATACGCCTTATTAAGGATACAACAACGCGTCAATACTAGTAAATAGAAATGTTATTAACAGACGAGTATGGAATCTGAAAATTCATGATCCTATCTTCATCAAATACGCCTATTCAATTTAATAGAATACTCCGAATAGTTGGTTTTAAAAAAATTCGGGTTAAAAATTTTACAATACTACCGTATCCAAGTGAGTGGGTATTGCGTATTGCATACAGCCAGTAAGAAAACCTGTAAATCGGTGTTTCCCCTGTTTACAGCTAATTATAAACCCTGCTATAAACAAGTCACAATACTACTTCACAGTCCTAATTTCAGTAAGGGTTGGTTTTGGTGGGCAACAAGTTGATTTCAACAACCACAAAGGCATCTCCTAATGACCATAAAACCAAACCCAATCTAAATGTAAATCCAAATAGGTAGAAACAAAACAATTGAAAAGAGAAAAAGGGAAGGATTTATTAAACCTTTTTATTGTAGCGAAAACAAGATTGTACAATTACGTAATCAAGAAAAAGTGGTGATCTCCAAGAATTTTAGTGGTAAATCAGATTACGTGTGTAGTTTCTAGTTATGTGTATAAGTATTAAATGTTAAAAACAGAATCCGCTATTGATGGAGTATTATATACACCAACACCCGAAACGGCCAGTATCAAAGTCTTGTAGGTGAAAATGCTGGTATTGCGTGAGTCTGATTGATATGTTTGTACACTTAGTCCAAACGTAGGTTAAAAAACAATGGTAAACACCATACTAGGGTTATTTCGCTATAAAACAGTCCGTAATCCTTTTATATCGGAAGACCAATTTTCTTAAAGATATCACACAAATAAAATAAAACTACCTTTGGCCTAATCGCAGCACATATCGTACAATTACCATCCTATATAATACCGATTAGGGTCGAACGGAAAGGCCAAACGGCACACAGAAAGATTTATAATAATGGATAGAAAGAATACTTTTCGTTCTTGAATGAAATCATCACCAAATACAACCGATTTTTACTTTTAAGCTTTTTATGACAAAACTTCCCGTTTCATAAAGTTTTTATGTGACGATTAATCCCCGTGTACTTGTTTTGCAGAAAGTGAGCACACTTGACCATGATTAATAAAGTTACCATTACGCCACAAGAGGACTGTGTATTATATATCAATTTTCATTATTATCATTTTCCCTCGTCTGATATCAGCAAATCATATAGGATGAGATATTAAACGTTGAAAAGGGAAATAGATTATAAAAATATTACAAAAATGTTTTTGTATCCTCTACAACATATTCGGACAATGAATTTTCAATCATTTAAATTAAATTCATCGATATGTCGAGGGTTTAAGATTGGTTCAGTTAATAAATCTGATTTAGACGTTTGAGCATCATTGTAAACAATGGCTGGAAATTCGTTCTCAAATTCTTTAAAGAAGTCTAAAATCTAAATCATCAAAACAACAAATCGCAGGTTCAGGTGACGGAATTGAAGGCATGACTTTTTCATTATCATTTTCTGAATCCATTTTCAAATTGTTGACAAAAATCATTTTATAAGAAAATGAGTTTTTGTCATAAATTATTGTATAATCCTCATCGTCGGATTCGTCAAATGATATTCTAAAGTCGATCTCATCGTTGACGGGAGTACATACTTGAGATTTGTATGGAAGTGCATCCTGAAGTTCAAAGGCATCGTCAATAACTATAGCTGGGAATTCAGTTTCCACAGATCTAAGGTCGTAAAGATCGTCATTAACCCTGATTTTTCCATATGTAGCAGTTTGCCAATTAAACACCCGACCACGCCTACGAGCTTTTTCTTCTTCAAGCTTGATATATTCTTCCATTAGTCATGTTGGGATCATCCATCCTGAAATAAACTTACTAGAAAGGCAGTTAAATAACTAATACGTCGTATTCAGAGGACTGAATACGTCGTATCACTCAAACACAATAAACAAACAAGAATACAAATTACTCTAATCAATTCAAGGCACTTTAACCCACACGAGCTAATTAACAAAATATAAAAGAGCGGTCGAGCCAAATATAAGAAAACTGTATTAACCATTATTAATCCGATTAGAAAGTTGGTTTGTTTATTAAGTGCAACGATTTCTTCTCTCGAGGCGGCATATCATTCTTAAGACTTAGGCGTTACATCATCCTAAGACCTAGACACATTAATTCTGTCATAATTAAAACATTCGCATAAAGCATCCTTATTTGCTGATTATAATCTATCTTACGGATTAAAGCAATGGTGATCTTGTTAAACCCTAGCTCATAGAGACTTTACCCACTTACCGCTTAATGGTAATTTATACACTTAGTATATACCCATTGTCCAAACATCCTTGACAAATACTGTGCTTTGAACAAGTTAGTCAACTGTTAGCATTGACTTGAGTTTCATTGTGTGATCTGATAATTATGTGTTTATGTGATTCTATGTAAGCTTGGTTACCAATCAATGGAGCGTGATCGTCTCCTTGTGATTAAAGTTTACGTTGTTAAGAGGCATTTTACATATTTTGTTTCACAGATCTGTGACAATAAAAAAATGATGGTATAATTTTATGTGTGTATGTATTTATGTGTACGTATTATGTATTTACGTATTTAAATAATCGGGGTTCGTGAGAGTAGAAGATTGAGATTAGTAAATTTAGTTAGATGGATTTTAGTAGCAATAAGTTAGAAAATAAAATATATGTTTAGAAATGAAATTTATTTATAGTCATTTGATTTAGTTTTAATTTAAAAGGTAGAATAAAGGGGTTTTTTTATAAAAATGTCAAAATTACGGGTTGAATGTGTAATTAATAATAATTAAATAAAAAAATATAAAATAAAATAATACATATAATATATATAATAAATATATATATAATATAATATATATATATATATATATATATATATATAGATATATATAAATATATCATATGAGGTAAATTTTGGAAATTTATGAATATATATATATAAATATATATAATATATATATATATATTAATATATATATATAGATATATATATATATTATGGGGTGTTTGGATCGGTAGGAAAAGAAAAAAAAGGAAGGAAAACAATTTAGTCCAACTATGATTTTAATTAGGTAATTATCTAAATCTTTTCCCTTCACTATAAATACAAACCCATATCCCTATTTTTTATAAACGGTCAAACCCAAGAGCAGAGAATTTTTTTTTTTATTCAAGATCAATTTGGTGATTTAAGGTTTCAAGAATTAAGGATCAAGGTATGTTTAAAAACTTTAATTGTTTTAACTTTCTTTTTTATTCATGTAACAATAAAGTGATGGATAAACTAGGGTTCATAAAAATCTATAAATTTATAATGTTAAACTTAATTAGAAGTGTTTAGGGTTTAATTAGAATCATATTGATGTATTCGGTAGAGTTAGAACGCGATAAAATTGAATTTAGGGTTGAGCAGATTTTGAATACATCTTGTTTTTATATGTTATCTCATGATTGATAACGAGATTTTTGATGAATCTTATGTCTATTGATAAGTTCAGAGAGTCTAGATTCCAAAAAGTCTGGCCTCAAAAGGTTTTGAGGTCGGGAAGTTAGTCAAATAATTTTCGCAATGAAAGTTGTTAAAATAGTAAATTCGGGTCAGATTTGGGTCTGATTTCGGGGAGTAAAACCCCCACTTAAAATTCAAATTTGGGTTAGCCAAAAATCATGAGTCATATTTTAGGTGTCTATTAACTCCAGTTCGAAGGGCTATCGCAAAAACATTTTCTAAGTAACACTTTAAGATGTTCAAACTTTTTTGGTGTGGCGATCAGCATCCGAATCAGAGCACTTTGAATGAAATTTATTAAAAATAGTTCCCACTTAGTATTATTTTTTCTAAAAAACCGTAGTAGCTCAAAACTCATCAGAGAGCTAGGTAATGTAAGGAGAACCATCAATTAGGTGTTTTGGTATTTTATTTGTGGTCATAAAGTGACTACAAAATTCAGTCAGAAACTATAAAAGTGGAAGTTAGTAAGTAAGATTGTGTAGAGCATGAAACTGAGCTGGAAGATGTATATGAAAGATCATAAACTTAGTGTTAGGTTTAGAGGTCCATCATGTTATTGTTGCATTTGCTTGGGCGTTTGCATAACCGAGTGTAACTTGTGTTTTGTTATGATTAGATTGTGTGCATGATCGTGTCAAGTAGCTGAGCATTCAGGTGAGTTTTATAGCCCCTTTTTTTCTTATGTTTTATTGGGGTGAAAGTGCTGCTAAGTGTAAAAATGTTTTAGTTGCTGTGATTAAGTGTTATGTGGTTATTGATTGTGATGTGATACGCTCCATGCCTTTGTGATCAACTGGAGTTGTTTTGAGGTATGTGAGTTTGGTTGGAAAGTAGTGTTTACTACTCAATCAAATCCAACTGAAGGTTTAAAATAATACCTACTGACTTTGTGTTCCGATCGGAGGGTAGTGAGCTACCCATGACCCCTTATTATAAGTGGTGGACGATAGAGAACCAAGTGGACAACGGACACTGTGGTGATTGGTTTTGTACGTGGATTGATTGCGGACCTAGTGTTGTTATGGATTTATTTAGTAATCGCAGCAATTGTTGAAAAGATTTTGTTAGTGACTTAAACCTGTGACTCTCACCAAACCATTGTGTGACGTTTTAAAGCATCTTTTCCAGTGAGACATCATGAGGATGTTAAGGCTAAAAGAAGTGCTAAAAGAACACGTTAGGAAATGCATTTGGAGTTTCGCTATCCTGAGTTTTGTTCGTGTTTGATGCATGGATTCTTTTGAATGCTATTTGATTTTATTAGGTTCGTAAGTCATTTATGTCTTTGTATTGATGAGACCCTTTGTTTTTCGGTATTGTCATGACACATTGTGTCTTTTATATTTAGTTATACATTTAGTGATTCTCTATTTTTGACACCATTGTGTTATAATGATATCCATGATGTTACGCCTCGTGTTTCTGCCTTGGCGGGGTGTGACAGATTGGTATCAGAGCCTTTGGTTATAGAGAAGTAGGTGGTTTGGCCTAGACTATAACCTAGGAGTCCTTCATATAGATGCATTTTAGGGCCTAAGTGTTTAGTATTATAACTGTTATACTTTCCCCTAATTATATAGCTTTTATTATCTTATTTTGTCTAACTTTTATTTAGCTATTTTGCCTAAGATTGTCTAATATGGTATATATTACTTCCTTACTATTTATAGCTATATTTTCCCTTATCCGTAAGAAGTTTCGTTGGGGAACCATTTTCCCAATTAGACTTAAGCGCTATAAGTGATCCAAAAGAGGAGCATTGAGAGGATCTCTTATGGAACTAAAGGAGATAGGTTAGTTGATCGCTTGTCGAATGCTCGTTGTAGGCCTGGATCCGCGGAGTCGGGTGACTCTTGCGAAGGCAAAGTCAAACCCAAGCGAGGCCCAGCATAAGTTTATTCTGACTTTTACCTCGTCACGATGCTATTAATTATTTCTTTCGAATATTTCATATTTTGGAGGCGTTGCGAGACTTTCGTTCCTTTATGTCGTTTAGATTTTATCTTTATATAAGTAAGTATTTCTTTGATGGAGTATTCTTTCTATGTTATATTGGAGTGTTTTAAGATGTGCAATGTGGTATATGTGCTTATATGTGACCCACTTTTTTTTAAAAAAAATTCGGTTCAAAAACACATCCAAACAATCACTTTTGGCTCTTGATACCAATTGTAGGTCTTTAGATCATTCGATTAACACAAGAACACACAAGATTAGACTTTAAATTGACTTGTATTAAAGAAAAACAAAGAACAATGGTGTGGCAACAAAACACACAAAAATGAAACTCTAAATATCTAAGTTGCTAACCTAAAAATGAAGAAAAAATGGCTTTATATAGCCTCTCTAGGGCCTTGGCCTTTGGGCTATGATGGGCTTTTTCATTAATGGCCCGTTTACATAATATTACACGCTTAAACGAGCTAGACTTTTGTCTTGTATCTTCGAGTGACCGAAGCTTCTTTGTTCGGGTCCATTTATGTGATCCTAACATAATCCTCATTTTAGCATCCCTTGTTTGTACCATGACGGTATGGATGATCTAACGTTTCTATTTGGCGTCTTGATGAATATTGGTTGTTCGAAATCTGCTCTTTCGGATATAGGCGCGTTTCGTTAGTTCTTTCATTGCATTGATTACTTGTATGAGTATCAAACGTTTCTTTTAAGCACTAATTGTTTCTAACATATTAGTGTGGATCATTACTCCCTTGGTTGTATATCCCTTGGTTTTCGTAACCCGTTGGCGACGTGTTAGTATCGATGATTTTAGGTTTGCTCTGTTGATCGTTATTTTGGATAAGACCTTATGTTTTCTTTTGGGTACGTAATGTCTTGCATGAGTTTTTCTTGTACGAGTTCGTTTGATTTTATTTTGAGTATATGGTTCCTGGTATTTTCTTTCGTATTCAAACAATAAAATTGTGTTAGAGTCTTTACGGTATTTTAAAATCTCTTTTGGTATTACGATGTCCTTGTTTGAGTAACATATTTTATTGATATTGAATTATGAAAACTTTTTGAAGTATATCTTGATGGTGTTTGGTGAAAACTATTTTGAAATAATTTTATGAATACAACACTTTTATGGAAATGTCTCTTTATTGTTTTTTTTAAGAAACTATATTACAATAAATTTTGAAACAATATGATAATTGGTTGACGGTCAAAACTATATTTTTTTTGATAATATTTATGAATAAGATATGATAATATTTTTTTACATGCTTGTTTTTGATAAATTTATAATTATAAAAAGGATGTTTAAAGTAATTTATATGGGTAAGATGCGATACATTGTTAAATAACTGTCTCTGAATTTTATGACAACCATGATTAAAATGAATAAAGATTATATTTAAGACGATTTTTTATAATTAAAATGACTTTCTTTATTATTATAAATTGATTTGTATAAAAATATTATTTAGTTGGTTCTTTCGAGTAAAGTCAGTTATTGATATAAGAATCCTATCTTTTCATTTATCAATCTTGATACGTATTGTTATTCGTTATGTGTTCTTTTGTCGTGGTACACTCGTTGATTCTTTCTTTGCGTTTTTTATCGGTACATATATTCTATCTTTTCTTTTAAGGATTCTTATGACATTTGATCCGCATCTATATATTCTCAACTGAATCCTAATTAGAGCCATTCTAGGAAAAACACCTTATGAAATCTTGAGAGGTAGGAAACCTACTCTTCGATTTTAGAGAGATTGGAATCAAAGTGCTTCATTTTAAACACAAAAACTACCTGACCCAAGTTTTTGACCCAAAGTACCTACAAGTGTCTTTTCTAGGTTACTCCCAAAATAGTAAAGCTTATACATACTTAATAACAGCACTAGGAAAATCAAAGAATCACTCAATGTGACATTCGATGAAACTCTGGTATGCGTTTAATTACACATACCTTTCACCATTAAAATCGGACTTAAATGACCAAAAACGTACCAAAAATACTTTGTATTTGTATGTTTTTCATATATATTGTCATGGAAACGGATATCCGACAAAAGGATGAAAAATCAAGCAAAAACAGACAAAACCGAGCACGGAATGGAAAAGCATGGAAAAGCCAAAGTCAAATCGAAGCCAAAGTCAACCCCGACAAAGTCAAAGCCAAGAAGTCAACAAAAGCAAAAGTCAAAGTCAACCAAAAAGCCAACGATCAAAACCAGAGCTACACCGAAGAATACTTAATGGGCCCACCCGAACCCATCTAATGGGCCAGGTAAACCCATTAGTATAATATTGAAGACCAAAAGTTTAAACAAAGGCCCAACACTCTTTTTATACAAGCTGGCCCAAAACAGTGCACACATGGCCCAATTCCACTTCTAACCCTCATTACCGAAAACCTATAACTCGTTATGTCACAAGACCAATCCCTGAAATACTATAATAACACCATTAGGGCTTAAATCTGCCATGTCCCTAAAACTTTCACTCCCACAAGGATACAATATGCAATGAAACTTTTATAAATGATGGACCTCCTCTTATGCCGAATATTATCACAACCCACACCCTTCACCCCTGTCCTAAAACAAATAGAAAATACTATCATATTTTGTCCTTCAAAACCCCATTTGGCACTATTCACCTTCGTTTTTGTCTCCACACCTGCAACAAACCAACAAAACCCATTACTCCCACTCTCCCCCACCTCACAAACTAACAAGGCCAAGCTGGCAATCCTAAGTACAACCATTGGCCAATGACTTCAAACGGTTGAGATTACTATACTTGGGCTCCAAGGATTTTCAAGGGCTAAGATGACTTTAAGACTCCTCTCACACAACAAAAACAGCGAACCAACCCTCTCTATGAAGAAACACATATGAAGACCTCCTAGTTTAGTATAAATAGTAGCTTTTGTAATCCTTTAGTGAGTGTCCCAAATTTTTATTTTTCAGCAAATCTTGTAACAAGAATCTTTATACCAAATTAATTATTGCATTTTTAATATACTTGTCATTTAAATTTAGTCTTTTCAATATTTGTTACTTTAATTCTTACAATTTACAGTTTATATTTAAAATCTTGTCATTTACTTATTACTTTTTAAATACTGTTTGTTTAAGCTTATATAAACCTTTTAATTCATAAGAAGAGCTTATATAAAGGCTGTTTTTCAAATTCTGTCAAAAATATCAAAAATCCAAAAATTATATATATATAAAAAAAAAAGCAACAATGTAGCAAGTATATTAAGGTTTGCTTGGTTTGATTCTGATTCAAAAAGCTTGGACTTAGGGGTTGTTAGGATAAGAGGTAGGTCTACATCAAAAGCTTGACCCTTTATAAGTGTTCTTTTTAGATTTTGCATTTTACTATAGCAATAGCTTATTTCTGGCTTATTCATGCTTTTTCCTGCTTATTTATATGTGTTTCATGCTTATTTGTCTTAGTTTCATGCTTATATGCCATGTTGTATGCTTTTTCCTTAAAACTGCCAAATTTGCTTATAAACTGCTTATATTTTATCTGCTTATTCTAGTGCTTTTTATTGTGTCATTTGTGCTTATTATTGCTTGCTATTTATTAGTTGTTAACTGTTTTTCAAAAACCTTTGCTTAAAACCCTTTAAATCAGTTAAAATTTGGATTTTAGGACTTAAAGGAGTGTTTGGGTCAAGGGAAGGAAACGGTCATATTGTGTAAAAACCAGTGGGTCATTTGGTCTTCTTTAACAAGCCACTTTAAGAGGTTTTTAGTTAATTTCTCATAGACTTAAAGGTTTTAAAACTGTTTTTAAGATTTTTCTAAAAGGCTTCTTTGAAAACTGTGGTGACAACAATTTTCAAGAGCTCATTAGATTAAGGTCTTTAAAACCTTTTTAAGAAGTGTTTTTGTGTCTCTTTTTTTATGTCTTAATGCAGTTATAAAAAGTTTTCTTTGGTTCATTCTTGTTTTAAGTCAAACTGTCAAATTTATTGTCAAGTAACTTTTGAACAAAACTGCCCTTTTTCAATCCTAATTATCAGAAGGTAAATCTTGTTTGTAGCTTTTAAAAATTGGTGCACAAGCTCATTAGGAGCTTGTGTCCATCTGTTTTAACTTACCTTAAAAATTAAGCTTATTTGCCTGCTAAGTTCTTAACTAACTGTTAGCCCCTTTTTCTTGATAATTTCCCCCTGGTGCAAACAGTCCCTTATCCATCCCCTTTTCACTAGCTTATATGTATTTCAAATTGTTTTCTTTTTGCATTTCTAGAGAGCCTATAAGCTGTTGTTTACGCCCATATAAGCCTTATCCCCATAAGGATCCCTTTAGGGCTTAAAAATAAGCCCTAAAGGTGCCCCTTTGGCCTGTTTGACTGCCAAATTTGTGCTTATAGCTTATTTTCCTTGTATAGGCTTATTCTATCTTGGGCTATTAGCCATATTTTTGGTTTGTCTTTGCTGTAATAGGAAATGGACACACGTGTTTTTTTTCTTAATTTCTGTTATCACTAGCTTAATCATCTTAAAATCACCAAACAGTTAAGTCCCTCTTAAGTCTTAGTGGTATATTAAGCAAACTGCCTTTTTAGATGCTTAATTTTGTGCTTCCCTTAGTTCATTTTTGTGCTTTTTGCTTTTAGTTGTAGTTAGGCCCTCTGTTGTTGCTTAGATCAGATTTTTATTTGATTACTTGTTTAAAAGTACATTTCAGATTAAGCTTTAGGTCCTTAGTAAATAACATAACTGCCACTCTATTAGCTTTTTTCGTGCTTATTTTTAGATATAAAATTTTTTGTCTTTTTTTATAGTGCTTATTTTCAATTATTTAAAAAGTTGTAAAAAAAGAGAAATAAAAATGTTGGGATTAGCTGAGGCCCCAAGTAAGCAAGACTCGAACTTGGGACCTCAACCCCATCAACCAACATTTTATAACACACTCCACTATCAGTTGGTGCTACAAAAGCTCATCCGTAGTAAGTTGCAAGATTGTATTCTAGATAGGCATTTTAACCCATTAAGCCCAATAAGGTGTTTTCATTTTATATGGCTTATTTATAAGCCCCACTTTTATAGCTTTTATTTTTCCTAAATCCAGTACACCTTAATCCACTTTTCTGTATTTTTTCACATTTTTTATAATCGTTTGAATTTTTAATCATTTATATTTTACTTTTAAAGCTGTTTTTTTAATTATATTAAAATTATAATAAAAATAAAAAAAAAAATTATTCAATTTAGAAAATTTTATTTTATCATATAGTATCTAGGAAAAATAGAAAAACTTTCGTAAGGTCATTTTTGCAAAATTTCATTTTTTAAAGAGCGGGACTCGTTCCCGTGCTCGTTTTTCGTACTTTTTAGCTCAATTTAACTCTGTTTTCGTTCTAGTTTTCTTTAAACTTCCTTTTTAGTCAATTTAAGTCCATTAAAAGTGAAAAAATCAATTTAGGCTTAATTTTGAAAAATTAGGGTTTTTAGTGTGTCGTTTTAGCTTCCCGTTTTCATTTTTAGTATAATTTGTGTAATTTTACCATTTTTAGTGTAGATTGCTTTATTTTTCCTGTAGATTTAAAAATCAAATCCAAATCTTTGTCATTCAAACATCAAATATCAAACCGACAATCGACTTTCCAATTCACCTCCCTTGGGACTACGACCCGGGAATATCATATCCTATACTACTCTCGGTCTTATTGATTTTGTGGATTTTGATCCTTGTTATATATTTATACTTATTTATATTTATATTTATATAAAAAGGGTTGAATTTGCCTTAATTAATTTTTGGCGCCGCTGCCGGGGAGGAGTGTATAAGCGTTTGTCGTTTCAAAGTTTGAAAATTAGTGCTTTGAAGATCCTTCCTTGTGGAGTTATTTTCTTTATAAAAAACAAAAATACAAAAATATTTTCCTTTTCTTTTATTAGTATATTTATATATATAAAAACCAAAAAAATCAAGAAAAATAAAAAATATAAAAAAAATTGTCCTTAATTATCAATAAAAATCATCAAGTTGGTAAAAGAACACCAACATATAATACTTTCAACTGAAGTATTATCCATTAATAAGTTCCCGAACCAAAGAATCAAAAACTTACCTTTTGTGTCACTTGCGAGGTACGGTTCACCTTTTAAAAGATAAATAAACTCAAAGAGGGGTATAAGGCGGGTTGTTCCTTGGAACTACGACCCTAAAGGAAAAAATGTTTTTAATAGCTTTGCGCTTTCCTATTCCTCCGCTCCTTTGTGCGTTTTTCTTTTCGAAGAGTTACCGAGAAGCTTGTCGATTATTAGGTTTAAGTGTCTTGTCCGTTATTAAAATAGATTGTGAAAAATTGTTGAAAAAACCAAAAAAATTAGTGTAAATTTTCTTTTTATAGTTTAAGTGCATGCGCACTCGCTCTCAATCTCGAAATCAAAACCGTCCTCAACAACAAGCCCCACCGGTAGTTGTTGAACCTTTTAATTTTGAAGAACCTTTTGACATGGCCGCTAATGGAGCCGGTGGTGCCGGACCACCTCCCGCCGGAGGAGGTGGTTTACCAGTTCCCGACCTCCG
>BQNB010159898.1:0-14863 GCA_026074375.1 Tanacetum coccineum | reverse complement strand
GTTTAGATCGTTATTTAGTTAATTACCTAAAACCAAACCACTCTTCCAACATATGATTTTACCTGATTTCATAAAATACAAAAACACAAAAAGAATCTTCTTTCAACCCTTAGAATTCTATTAGACCATGATCAAGCCTTCCTAACCTATTCCCCGAGTAAACGATAAACAACCCCGAGTCTTGCCCATACTACACTACAACAATTAGGTGTACTGCCTAGAAAGTTGTAAAACTTCTCGTGTAGAAGTCCTACGACAACCCCACGTTAAGTTTTTGGTGCCGCCGCCTGAGGAATAGTTAAGTTCTGATCATAGTTTAGCTTTATTCTACTTATTTGAATCCTTTCAAGTAAGATTTAATTCCCGTACATTAGCTTTCTTGTAGTCTATCTTTTCTTCGTGTTATTTGTTTCGTAACTCATTTTGGTCAACCACCATAGGAGACGAAAATCCTATCCGTACTTTAGGAGATTACTCCAAACCTAGCCACAAGGGCTATAGGAATACCATCAAGCTCCCCGTAGGGAACAACGTGGTACCTCTTCGATCCGACACCATCCGGTTTGTGCAAAATGGATGCTCATTCTATGGAATTCGGTCCAAGGATCCAAACCAACACCTCAAGGATTTCTTAAAACTAGTGGACTCACTTGACCTTGACGGTGAAAAAAGGGAAAGAATGCTCCTACGTTTATTTCAATTTTCTCTTCGTGATCAAGCTAGCAATTGGCTTGAATGTCTTCCAGCAGGATCATCACCACATGGGAGGATCTTACTACTCCTTTCCTTGCTCAATTATTTCCACCGGGAAGGACCGTAAAACTCTATAATAATATCCCGATGTTCCAACAACATCATGGAGAATCTCTATCTGAAGCATGGACTCGTTTTAAGGACTTACTACAAAAAGTCCCTCATCATGGCATCGACCTTTGGCTCTAAGTCCAAATTTTTATGACCATGTCAATCTTGTCACAAGATGAACCATTGACTAATCGACCGGTGGTAAGCTTCGTGACCTAAACGCCGAAGAATCTTGGGCATTATTAGAGGACCTCACCCTCTATGACAATGAAAGTTGGAATAACCAAAGGGATTTCGCTAAGCCGGTCAAGGAAATCGCTTTGCCTCAAGATGTCCCGAGTACATCCGACTGCCGCCTCATCGAGCTCAAAAATCAAGTTCAACGCTTGATGGAAGCTCATCTTGCTCCAACACAACCTACTCAAGTAAACAAAATCACTACCTCATGCGAGATCTGCAGTGATCCTCACGACACTTAGTATTGCATGGAAGATCCCGAACAAGCCATTTTTGAATACGCATCCTCGCGTACCGATGAAGCGGGAGGTAAGTGGTATACTTTTAAGCCCGATTAAAACAATCTTGGTGACACCTATAATCCATCATAGAGAAGTCACCCGAACCTTAGGTGGAGACAACCTAAAATTCTCAAAATAATTTCTCAAACCCACCTAACCAGTTCCAACCCAATGGTTAAATCCTAAACCATTCCTTCAACAACCATCCTCAAAGCTTTAACAATCAATCAAATCTTGAAGGATGGGTATCCAATTTCATGGCATCTCAAGATGCTAGACTGTCTAAGTTTGAAGCCAATTTCAAACAACAACAAAGTGAGATGACCAGCAAAATTGACACAGTGTTAAAAGCCATCACCGATCGAATAGCGGGAGCCCTACCTATCGATATGGTCAAGAACCCTAAACTGAGCGCTTCCCCAGTTTTATTTGCTCTTTCTTACCCAAATATGGACCCGCAATGCTCAAACCATGTCCAAGGTTCGATCAACGCCATCACAATCCATTCCGAGAAACAAAGCGTCTCCTATGATGAGAAAGTAAAAGAGAATGAGGAAGAAGGAAAGGACAGTCTGGAAAATATCCATGTCAACCCCTCCACACCGCCTGATCAGTCAGTTGCATTCATCACCAAAAAAGTCCTCAAATTCAATTCATTCTTCAAATCGCTCGGATTGGTTCCTCAATCATCCAACACCGAGGTCGTTGGCACAAAAAGGGGCGATTGAGAAGTCATGTTCATTGAGTTAATTAGAAAGAATGATGACTCTAGCGAAGTAGAACCTGAAGAGGAAGGGAGTACAACAACCGAAGGGGTAGGAGCAGAATACTTTGACATATTCCCAACTAGGAGTGAACTCGCATATCACAAATACCTCATGTGTAGCCCAATCCCTTTAATATTTCTAAAGAACCCCATCATCACGGAAGGGTGCCCATCAAACCTCAAGATACCATGCAACATTAGGCATGTGCATGTGGAAAAAGCCTACATTGACCCTAACTTCCCTCTAAACATCATGACCTGAATGATGTATAATTGGATCATGAAGAGAAAACTTGACCCTATGGAAAACTCGAATAGAGGAATTAGAAATTTCACAGGAAGGATAAGGGGAATGTATGTTTTCGTAAGAAACTTCACCTATACTGTAGACTTCATAATTGTTGAGGATATTAGTTTAATTATAGACCATAGGTTGTCACAAGTAGTATATCCAACATGACTCACGACTCACCCAAAGGTGTTGTAAGATTCACTAACAAGACCAATGAAATTGCTTATAAGATTCCCCATATGATAGAACAGTACAACTCACTATCGGACATAGAAAAAGAGCACACAAAATTAGTCTACCTTAGGAATGAAGAAGACAAGAGAAGAAGAGTGGAGTATGTAATGAGCAAAATATTAGGATTTTATAAGGAATGCTTAGAGCTTGGGCCCGAATATGTGACTGGCATAGACGATGAAAGAGAAGTCACGTAAGGACGTATGACTTTGAGTCTAGCTACAAGAATTATAAATAAAAAAAGTGCTTTATTAGGAGGCAACCCAATATTTACTTTTCTTGCATAATAGGAGTGTCGTGTGTTTTAATTCTTTATTGTTTGTTTTATTATGTTTGAATTAGTTTGTAATCATGCTTTGTTTGTTTGTAACTTCGTCTTATTTGCAATCAAAGGAATTTTGCAACAAAATAAGTGTAGGGGAATTATCCAGTTTCTAGAACCAAATTCTAATATTTAAAATAAATTATTTAGATCAATTCGCGTCAGTTTCGAGTCATATGATTGAATTGGTAATTCTCAAGTTTTTATGCAGCATTTTGTACAGGAAAATAACATATAAGAATGAGTGCAGGAAATTTTTCATCAAAAACGAAAAATGAGTTTTCATAGAGTGTGGAGACGGCGTCATGATTTACACACGACGCCGTCACCACGACACCTGTGACGGGGTCAGGATATCCCTGACAGCGTCAAACGCCCAATTACAAGAACTCAAAATTTTTAAGTATTTTAAAAATAAAATTTGTACAACACTTAAAAAGTTGTAATTCTTTTATAATCCTGCAAAACCCTAAGTTTAACAATTCTCTCATCCTATCTTTATTGCTTTATAGAGTCAACCCTAATTTTACACTGTATATTATTATATCGCACATTTTATTCCTGGTGTAGTTGTCTTTGTCTTTGATTACAGATTATATTTGATGAGAAAAAGCTTGTAAATTCTTAGGAAGTTTCATTGGATGATTCTTGGAGGACGATTTAACCAGTTATCGCATGTTTCTTCTTCATTATTGAGCAAACCAGGAGGTACTAGTTTCTTTTACTTGTTTTCTTTTCCCTTTATTCGTTTTTATGGATACTTTTATAGAACATTAGGAACAATGTTTAACTTAAGTGTAGGGGGGGAATAAGTCTTAGAAACTATTCCTTCAATTGCCATTTGCTTTGTCCTTGAAATGATGGGTAATATATCAAAAAATAGCATAAAAAGGTAATTTTGACCCAACTTTAAATTTTTTTATGACACATACCGACGAAAACAGAGTATTAATAGCGTTTCATGGATAGGAATGTGTATGACTAGCATATAAAACCCTCAGAATTCTACCCCAAAAATGTGAGGTTCGCCTTTAGATCTTTAGGAATTCAAGTATCAATTATTGATACCCATGATAGTTTATACCTTTAGCTTTCTCGAGTTAAGGAGTGAGCAGTCATATGTATCTATTCCATCATTAAGGATGTGTATGTATGGTCTTTGTTGCCTTTTCTGGAGCATTAAGATCGGTTTAAATTATATGAGTGTACTGGTAGTATATCAAATTCTAGAACTTGTTATTGTGATGCATCCCGAGACCGCATAGTAAGTATTAGGATTTTCTCGATAAGAGGCATTATGATTAACCCATGTTTTAAACCAGTAATTATTAGGATGGTCACACCGATCATATAACTATCCCACACCCTTGCCATGCACTCATTTTCTAGTGCAGGATACCCCTAGTACAACCCTTCAAGCCTATCCTTTTTCACGGTTCTTGTAATTTTCTGGTTAAGCCGGACTATTAATGAAGAGCATTGCCACCCTTAAACCAATAGTTACTCCTAAATCGCCTTATCCTACCTTGTATGTACTCACTTTTAGTACATTATTGTGTTTAACCCAAGTTAATTATTGAGTACACGGTTGCTAAGTCCTTATCCTTGCAAATACTATTTTGGGACGATTAGGATTCATGGTAGTATTTATTTTACGGAAGGATGGGGAAGAAAAGTTAAGTTAATACCCCCGTATGTTTGTTAGATGATCTCCATGTTATTTTGATCCACCTCAAATCGGGTCATTAGTTAGACTGTAAATATCAAGCATGTAAAATCTAAAGTGTAGAGGTACGTGTTATAAACCCCATGTTATGATGTATTATGTTATTAAAAAAATAGTAAAAAATAGAAAAGAAAAAGAAAGAGATTGATGTAAAGTTGTGTAGAGTTTGTATATCTTCGTCTGAGTCTTGGCTTAGCAACCAAAACAGCGTGTATTTGTGTAAATAATTAGCTAACCCTTCCACTCCAAATTCACCCAAAGCCACCCAAATGTATCCTATCCGTTTTCATTTCCATTATATGTTATCTTACACCTACACCCCACAACCCTTTAAAAAGACCTCTTAGATAGTAATGAATAATGCTTACGCCTAGCGGTGGAGGTTTGATCCTTTACCAAGCCTAAGGTAATTTGTATGCTATGACAGGTAATGAGTGTTGATTTTCTGTTTCCCCATTATGTTATAATTTATTATACAACTGAGTGAAAGAGAGAATCCTAAACACTTATGTTAGGTGCTAGTATATTCTTTCTGTGCTTTTAATAATGAGGTTTAGAAGGTTGTGTTGTAAAATACTTTTAAAGAGTAGGTTAAATGACCCTAATACTACTATTGTCTAGGTAGAAAAACCCATTTGCTTGAGGACAAGCAAATCCCAGGTGTAGGGGTATTTGATGAGATGTCATTTTATACACTTTTTTAGGGTCATTTAACACCCTAAATCGTGCATTTATGCCCAAAATAGATACGTAATCGTTACTTTTCAGGTATTTAGCATTTAGAAGGCATTTGGAGGAAATACACATGACTTAGGCTCATTTGGAGAAGAAACGGACAAGACTATGGACCTACACCAACAACTCTCAAGATTATATTCTCAGCGGCTGGAGATGGCGTCACAAGATACACGTGACGCCGTCACGATTCATCCCACGATGTTGTCACAACATCTCACGAAGGCGTCAGCTCGCACGACCCAACCCAAGATCTAGAATATTCTCTTTCATGACAGCATCACGATTAAACCACGATGCTGTTGCAACAATTTTTCTATATATACAAACCCGAAATTAGGGTTTTAAGTGTGTAACTTTATAGTAAAAAAGGGAGACGAACCCTAGTTCATTTGGGAACTTATTAGGATGATTTTAAGGCTTCAAAACCATATTGTAACACCTTCAATTCATGTTTTAATCAAGTAAGATTATCTTAATCATTCAATATGTCTTGTTGTTTAATTATATATTGTTCTTGCTTTATCTTTAACATGCTTGGCTAAACTCCTTATTGTGTTCATTTATGATTGTATGAAACCTAGAATTTATATCTTAGTGGTGTTGCTTCTTGTGATGAATATGCATGTTAGGCTTTAGAAAACCTGCTTTTATCTGTATCGTTGTTGATATGTCTAGGAAAACATGATTGTGTAGATAGGATACCATCGAGTAACAGTCTTTATACCACCTTGCCCCTTATATGGTTGATCCACTTTTAATATATTTCAAATGTATTTAATGTACACTTAGGGGCCTTGTAATAGTCTTTATACTACCTTACTTGTGCGTTGCCCTAACGAAATATTAAATAGACGGCATGTTCGTGTAATTAGTTCATGACTTAGGAAATAATTACATAGATCATCACAAGTGTGACAAAGCAACAACACTAGGAGAAGCAATCTAAGGAGTAATACATGATTAAATAAAAACAATCTTTTTATTATATTGTTATCACCATTAGCGTAGTTTATTATTTAGTTTAATAGCTAAAACCAAATCAACCTCTCAAACCATAGATTTACCTGCTTTTATAAAATATAAAAACACAAATGTAATATTCTCTCAACCCCTAGAATTCTGTTAGACCGTGATCAAGCTTTCCCAATCTATTCCCCTAGAGAATGATAACAACCCCCGAGTCTTGCCTATACTACTACTACAACGGTTAGGTACTCTGCCTAGAGAGTTTTAAAACTTCTTGTAGAAGTCCCTTATGACAACCACATTAGTTATATACCCGATATCCTCTTAAATGAGTAGAGTACCCTACAAAAATACATGCATCACCTTTTTCCTTCATTTTGTCAAGATTTTCACCATCTCTGACGATGTAGAAAAGAGAGCCAAAAATGTAAAAGAACTTAACAGACGGTTTCCGGCCATTGATGATGTGGTAAGGTGTTTTCTCATGTCGAGGAATTACGAGTGAACGGTTTAGAGTAAAACATGTTGTCGCAATTGCTTTAGCCCAGATGAACAAAGAAACTTTAGCGGTGCTTAGCATTATTCGAGCAACCTCAACAAGAGTACGGTTTCGTCTTTCGACAATGCTGTTTTGTTCAGGTGTTCAAGCAATGGATGTTTGGTGTTTAATCCCTTCTTGAGCAAAGTATGCATGAAGAGTTTTATTCAAGAATTATGTGCCTTTGTCAGTTCAAACAGTTCTTACTTGAGCATGATGTCCTCTTTGAACAAGTTTGAGGAAATCTATGAGAACTTTTGGTGTTTTGTCTTTGGATCTCAAGAAGTGAGTCCAAGTATATCGTGAATAATCATCAACAATTACCAACATATATTTCTTACCATTAAAGCTTTCTACCCTCATAGGACCACATAAGTCTATGTGTAGAATTTATAAATGTCTCTTTGAGCTTGGGTATTTTTAGTCATGAAGACTTACGTTTTGCTTTTCCCCAACTCACAAGAAAAGAACAAAGATGATCTTGACGAATTTCAATTTGGGAAGGCATACACAATATCATATTTCAAAGCAAGTAGATTGGTATTGAAAGTTTAAATGTGCAGAGACGACGATGCCATATTACCATGCATGGACGATGCGCTTAGCCAATTAACAATTGATTGAGTGGATATGTATGAAGAGTGCTGGTGATACAGATCTGTGCCACGAGAACCTGTGAGAAATCATTATCCCTTCAATCATGAATTTAAACATGAGACGTTCGAAAAGCAAACATCCAAATCCGCTCACAGAATGTTGACCAAACAGAAATAAATTTAGGATTCAGCCCTTCGACGTAATAAACCATTTTGATAATGATATTTCCTTGAATAAGATCTCCATAACCAAGAATCGATGCAATTTTATCATTTTCAAACTTCACCGTACCCAGAAATTTCTCCACAAAATTTATTTGAAAATTCAAGATTTTCCCGCACTACGTTTAGCACCAGAGTCGACGATGAATAGCATTATCTCTACGAGCTGCAAAAGAATTATAAGATAATGGAGTATTGGACAAAGTGGAACACCTAGGAGTCATAGGTTCCAAAATAGCAGTAGTTCTAGATTCAATTCCCTAGACAATATAACATTTGTGTTGACATTTCCCTATTGGGCTTAGTTTCCATTTGTATCTAGATGGTGTAAAACTTAGAAACCACCAACTACATGTCATTACTAACAATGCTCCATATAGCTTTCTAATTGTGCCACATACTAGGTTTCGCGACTAGTGGATACTGAAGTCAACTTATTTTCTTAAGGGATGATGCATACAGATTGGATCACAAGAGTTCGCTTTGGTTTTCTAGTACCAATAGGGCAACATCCATATAACATTTTAGGTCCTAAAATTTATGCTTTTATAATAACGAAGAACACCCATATCATGATTATCGTCAACACACATTTTCCACAAGTAACACTAACAAAGTTTACATTCAAGTCCTAACATTCAACTTCATTACACTATTACTAACGTTTTATTATTAGAAACTTAAAAATCTTATTGTGTCTTCTACTTGAATTTTATTCCCTTGCACTATAGATATGCATGAACCATCTTCCAATCGATTGCATCTTAAGTTGGGGCTGATAACACTAGTAGTAGAAATATAATCTCCCTGTAAAGAAAGACTACGATGTTTGTTAGTTTTCTAATGTCTTAGAGCAACTATAGTGTTCTAGTTTGATTAGTCTTTGTGCGTACGTTATACATCATGATGCGAATCAGATTTGTGTTCTTTAGAATGAACTCACATAACTGAGGCAAAATCTGTGCAGTGACTGTTTTAATAAATCATTGACATACACTAATTGCGGTAACTGAGTTTCTTGACATTTAAAAATCGGTAAATAATATATAAATATATCATATATAATAATATAATATATATACATATATATATATATATATATATATAATATATATACCATAATATATATTCTTTGCAGAGAATCTTAAAAAAGTAGTCGGTTTACCTAATTATTGATTGTCTTTGGACATTAAAAGCATTTGTATTCGAATAACCCGCTAACTGATTTTCTTTAAAAGCTTTGTCATTTTCCTATCTTTTCTGACATGTTGTAAAGAAGTTTCAAATCGATAGCAATGTTGTTGAAGTGCTTCAAAACTCTTTGACATTATATTACTTTTTGAAAGCTCTTTTTCAGGACGTTTACATTTGACAACTTGGTCCTCATAATTACATTGTAAATTAGTGAATTCATCGATAGTAGTATACACACTCAATTAATAGCATTCATGCTATCGTGCGATAAAAATATTCTCTGGAAAGTCGATCAATTTCATTCAAAAACTATGTTTTTTGAATTTCCGATTGAGATTTGAGAGAGTCTACTTCATGTTCAAGAGAATTAAAGTATCTCAAATCAACAACCATTTCCTCTTTCAGACACAAGTGAAACTTTTCTAAATCAGCATTGATTCTTCGAATTTGGGGACAAAAATTTCCTTCAATTGTATTTTGAATGAATAGATCTATGTGACCAAAATATGTTCTTTACGATGTTTGTCGCACAATCACTCATCAAAAATCCTGTCAACACTACATTTAATTTGAAAAGTATCCTTTAGACTTTACACTTTTGAATCCCAACATAATAATTCATCCATCCGTTTATCTAACAAATTTGTTTGGTTTAACAAATACACTTTGAATATCATTCTTGATCAGGTGTATGACTAATTTTTGACGCTTCTGAAAAAATATCTTTTCTCAGACGACTTTTCATGTTGTGAATAACGAACAAATCAATAAAGATTATTCAATTTTTAAATCAAACCGTTTTATGATTACATCAATTAATTTTGATCGACTTTCTTAGGCAAGACGAATCGTTTTGTCAGATTCAGGAGCTAACATTAAGGCAAGATTATCATTATAGCAACCTATATCAGTATAGACGAGGATTCGCTCCTTTGAGCTTCTAAGGAACTTAGTTTAAGAAAACACGTTTTAACAATTACGAATTAAGCATATTCATTTGTTTGAACTGATTGACCCGGTTTTATAGTACGATATCATAAATCCAAAAACCTTGATTTGTTTTCTAAAGCAATGACCTTTTCAATTGTATTTTGTCTTCACGAGTTTTGAAAACATAATCTGTGCCTAATATCTGTGACATTATGGAGATGGTTTCTTGATGTGCAAAAAGCTCCTTTTTCATTACTAAAATCGTTTGATTTAAATCGTTTATCTTTCAAGTATATTCATTAAATGACTTTTCAAATTCCATTTTGTATGACATTAAATCCCCTTTAGCTTTTTCATAATCAATTGCCACTTTAACCATAAATTATACATATGATACCTATCAAGTTTAAATTGGAACTTCTTAAGGTCTTTGAAACAACAACTAAGTAGTCTATGACAGTTTCCATTGATTGCTTCTTTGAAATGGTATTGATGATTTCTAAACTTTTTAATTTTGGTTTTGAAATCCTCAATTTTACTTTTCAATTTATCAACTAAAGCCTTGTTTGATGTTTCCAAAAATTTATTACGGTTTTTGCTATCATCAATTTCACATTTTAGTTTCTCAATTAAAGAAGCAAGCAAATCACGTTCTTTAGCAAGATCATCATTATCATCCTGGTCATCCTGTTCTCTATCATAACTCATATCCAATGAATCAATAATTATGTTATGTTCATCTTGTTCAACCGGCTATGAGTCTTAACATATTCAGGTTCTCAGGTTTTCACTTTTCAATTGTAAAATACATTATATTTATCACAAATGAATTTGTACTTTTATCAATGGCTCAGCATCAAAGAATGCGAAACCAAGAATTGTCAGCATCATCAGGGAGTAACCTCTTGAATCTGTGAGCATGTACAATAATGTGCTTCCAATTCATGCTCTTAGTTCATCATTAGTGTGCATCCCTCCAGTCACTTACTCTGCAATTCACTAATCCAAGCTTCTCTTGCTTACACAATAGCATTTCTCTTTGTGAATTAAGCTGCTTCATTTACCCGTTTTCCGTTTTTGACATCCCTTGCTCACAATGCCCATAATTCTTGTCAATTATAACACAAAATCCCAACTGTAAGGCTGCACCACTTGTACCTACATTCTCCCAAGCCCCAACAACATTAACTACCCTTTGATTATCATACATATTGCCTCTGTTAATCCTTGGAGTATTATCTTAATTTGCTCTACTGGTCTTTGATGAAGTTTTGAGGTGTTGTTGAGGATTGTAGATTTGAATGATAAGAAATTAAAGCCATGAGTTTTTATCAATCTCCTTCTCCTTTGAGACATTTAATTTAATCATCTTCAGCAACCATAGTAGGTTCTTGATCATAAGTGAGTGGAGAAGAGTTGACAATTGCTTTACCTCTGTTTTTGGTAGCAGCTTTTTATGATCTGGTTGAGGAATTGTTAGTGTAGTGATTAGAATGGTTTTAAGGATGGTAAACTGGTTGTTGTTGAGCAATAAGTGCAAGTGGATTAGCAGTACGTGCTAGTCTTTCAGATCTTATCTAATTGACTTAATTCTGGTGTTGCTTCAAAATGTCATAAAAGTATGTGGTAGGAGATAGTCTTCAATTCTTGAACTGCTTAACAAGTGTCATAAACCTTTGCCATTCTGGTTGTAATTGAAGTAAGAACTAAACATTCACTTGATGATTGGTAACATCTGATTTCAGACAAGCTCATTCATCATCTTATAGAACCTTGAGTAATACGATTCAAGTGATTCACCATCCCGTGATGTGAATTTTCTAAACCCCCAATATAAATTCGTTTCAAGATCTTGAACATTGATTGATTCACCATGTTTCAAACTTTCAATAGCTTTCCACATTTCACATGTATTTGGACAAGCATCAACTATGGAGTAAATATCATTATCTATCCCTGTGAGAATTATCTAAACAGCTTTAGCTTCAGCATTCAGTTGATCTCGTATGTCTTGTGAAGCATTCTTATAGTTCTCTATGTACCCTTTTGTAGTTGTTTCTGAACTACCTTTTGCAACTGGAACAATCTTCTCAGTCCATTTGAATTTGTAGGGTGGATTCTGGAGGCAATAGTGGATGAGTTCATTGTTAGGTTTGGTGTCAATGTATCTCTTGATTATAGATTTCCACTGAACGTAATTACCTGGTGCTAACATTGGTGGACGATCTTTACCACCTGCTTCCATGATGGCATTGTGAAGAGCATTCGATGTTTAAGTTTGCAAATTGGTATTGGTATTTGACATTTTGATGTTGTGAATGGATATCGAATCTTAAGTTTTATGAAGTGATTGAGTTGTGAATGTTCACGGGATTTTACAAATCTATGATTTAAACCGAGAAAAGAATTGAATATTTTGGCGGGATTTTACAAAATCAAGAAGAAACCATGAAACAATGATTATTGAAATTGAAATTACTGAAATTGTTATGTAGTGAGAACCGAAAATTAAATTTCGATAAAACAATGGTGTATAAATCTCTTAGTATAACACCCCGTGTTTTAGGGTCATTTATGACGTCAATAAATTCACAAGTTATTTTTAGTATTGTACGCGTTTGCTCTTAAATCGTAAACGTTAAGTTAAATCGCGTAAGCTAAAAATTATCGTTCAATGTAAACGGGCATCAAACAATTAAATGTTTACATCAAGCAAGTATTAAGTAATTTTTTGAGTATAATTATTAACTTTGTTCATTTTATTTTTATTGGTTACGTAAAGTGCTTACGTTTCGCGATAAAATACGTTTAGGCATTCCCGGAACCACCAAAACTTTTCTACGCTTCAACAAATACCCAAAATTGTACCCACTACTCAAAATTTATAAAAATACCTTCCTTATATACACATAGGGCCGGATTTATAAGGATAGAACCAAGGAAAATATCTAGTTTAATATCTTCCTTAATTTCATGGGATGATTCCCATTTTAGGGAACCAAGTCTCTTACACCTTCCAACTCTTGTAAGAACCTACTCCCCCTCCCTATGGGCTCTTACACAAGGGATAGAAAATGACCATGGTTAGGTTAACTAGATATTTTCATGATATAAGCTAGCAACACATACATGTTCATTTCCAAGGTGTAAACAAAAACAATCTCTCCCATTTCCTTCCTACAAGGCCACGGCTCAAAAACCTTAACATGCACAATCCATATTTTGATTTTACAAGACCATACATACATTCATACATTATTCCTATGATAACCTAAGGTGTTTGCAAGGGTTGGTTAAAGGTTTACAAGTATTGAAGCTAGTTTTGCAAGATTAGGGTTTTTAAGTGTGCAAGCTTGGGTTTTTAATCTAAACAAGGGTTTATATTGTGTTGTCTATCATCATTGTTTATCATAAGTTCATCTAAAAACCTTTATCTTTTCATTATTATGATTTTTATGTGTATATAGTTCTATTTAGCAAAATCACCATCTAGGATACTTTTAATCATATGAAATGGATTTTTACTTGTGATCAATGTTTTGTGAACTTTTATACATGTTATATGGATGCTAATATCATGTTAAAATGGATCTATAAGTGATGTACCATGTTGATTAAGTGTAAAAATGAATATGTACAAATTAGGGTTTCTTTTATAAGTTGTGATTAAAAGTGAGGTTAGAGGACTTGTTGTCTTGAACCATGGATAAAATAGGAACTAATGGACTTATTATATGTAATACATAAGATAGAAAGTGTGTAAAATGTTTGTAACAAGGTGTTAAAGCTTAAAAGTACGAAATCAAGCTTAAAACATGTTTTTATCACAAATTTTCAAACTTGCTATTTGGGTTCGAAAATAAAAGTATATATATTATATTTTATAAGATGCTACATGTCACAAGGATCGTGGGTATGTAAAGAACTCAAAAAACCGATTTATAACGAAGAAGTTATGCTAGTTGCGAGTTTATGACGATAAATACGTTAATAAAACTATTTTTATAAAGATTACTATTCATGACAGAAATTTATACTTTGAAAACATCAATAAATTGATAAAACTTTTAGTTATGAGAACGTGCTCGCAAAAATCGTTAAAAACGGAGCTATAACGAATAAGATACGACATTTACGGGTTTTACGTTAATTAAAGTATGAAAACGAGATTATAGCTGTAATGAACAGTAAAAACACTATTCACCACAGAAGGTCAAAAACCTAAAAATGTAATATTATGATTACTCGTCTTAATACGAAGGCGTGGACGTAAGAAACGTTATAAACGGACTTAAAACGATAAAGTTATGTCATTTTTGGTAAAGGCGTATGTATAAACGTTTTTACTTTATAAATATGATTTTACTAACACGATTAGATGGTGATGTAGCTATATAAAATTGTATATGTTATTAGTTAATCGAAGTACATAGTACTTATATGACCTATACTTGATTAGGTTACATTCGGTCATTGTCGTGACGCATTTTCTGCTTTGATATACTTTGTTGATTGTTCATTAACTCAAGGTGAGTTCATAGCCCCCACGCTTTATATTTACAATGATTTACAAGTTTTGGGGTGAGAAACATATGCATGTTTTACAAATAGGACGCAAGTACATTTTAACTAATTACATGTTTGCCTAAGTAGCGATAACCCGCCTGAGCCCACAATCATGAACTATTAGTTGCTAGTATAGTGAGCGCGAATGTTATGAATAGATCTATTGGGAGTGACATCCCCGTTCGGGTGGTTAGCTACCACTGGACGAACATATACCATGTCGGACATAGGATGTTGCAGGTTAGAACATCTACATTGGGCAATCTTTGCAATTTATATTGCAATACATTTATGGCGAGCTTCGGTGTCATGAGCTTAAGAAAACGTAATTACATTTTATGATGTTTGCATCTGTTGCATTATCATGGGGAAATCTTGCGGTCCTACATTATACATTTTATAAACCTATGAATTCACTCAACAATATGTTGACGTTTTAAGCAATGTTTTT
>BQNB010159897.1:0-14863 GCA_026074375.1 Tanacetum coccineum | reverse complement strand
TGGTCGGTGCTATCTCCTGAATAATATCAACTAACTCATCCTAAGTGTCTGTAATCTCGTAAACAACCTCCCTAGACATGGGATGCTCTGCCTTCCTAGCAGCAGCAGCTGAAGTGTTAGGAACACGAAAGTGTCGGTCACTTCCATAGATATTGTAAGATAGCTCGTTTAGTTATTTTTGGAAAGTTACTAGGCTAGTTAGCCCAAGGCCTATGGAAAGCCCAAGAAAGCCAAGTCCCTAACCGGCCATAAGAGGTATAAATACCCTTTCCATGTTATGGAAAGGGTGTTGGTTGTTCATTTGTTTCACACACTTAATGCATTTTCTTTCATGTTTTACTTTCTCTCCCTAAAATGTTCATCCAACCACTCTCTCTCTAAAACAACCTCTCTTTCCCTAACCTTGTATGTTATTTGATTGTCTACAATTGGTATCAAGAGCCATGGAGTGATTTGTTTAGTTTTTGTGTTTGATTTTTGGTTTGTTTTGTTCATCCGTACGTCTTTTTTCCTTGTTTTTCTTTTGTTTTCGATGCTATTATGTACACTAAAGGATCATTTACCTTGATAAATCTGATCTAGTATCTTTATGATATAGGTGTACAAGCTTAGAATCAAAGAAAACATAAAAAAATTATGCATTTTTGTTCAATAAAGTCTTATAAAGTACAAATATTGATTTCAAAATTTTTTGCTTAAAAACCATAAAGTTTGCATTTTTAAGATACCTATAGGCTTAGTAATACTAGTTGTACAAGAAAATTTAGGAAAAAACAATTAAAAGTTAGTCTTTTTATGTTTTTGAGATTTGGTGTTTCGTCCAAGAGTTGACCGGATTAGCAGTCTCAAGAGTTGACCGGATTAGCAGTTTCAAGAGTTGACCGGATCGCAGGTTCAAGAGTTGACCGGATACGCAGGTTTAAGAGTCAACCGGATACGCAGTTTTCTTTGCTCACCAGCGGTTTAACAGTCTCCTGTGCAAGGCGGTTTAACAACTTGTTAGTGCAATGCGGTTTAACAAGTTTCCAGTGAAAGGAAGTTTAACAGTTTCCAGTACAAGGCGGTTTAATAGTTCCTTTTACAAGGCGGTTTAACAATTTTTCTGTTGAAGGCGGTTTAACAGTTTTCTTTAGAAGACGGTTTAACAGTTTTGTTTGGAAGGCGGTTTAACATCTTTCACAAAGAAACTTATTTCACTTGACACTCAATTTACATACGTAACACTTATTACGGTTTTCTTTTATGATTGTAAATCCGTGAAACATTCACATGTCTTCTCGGTTTTATAAGTAGCTGTCAAAATCCCGATGTAGGGTTAGGACTATTTAAATCACTCAAAAGTACAATCACTATAACCACAAGTTCTTTCAAACACCATTCATCAAAACATAATCTTTTAACATACAAATTTCCTCAATGACGATATTGTTACAAGCGATTCTTTTTTTATTTTTGCGGGAGTGACAATCGTCACTATGTTGGAAACCGCTATGTACTGATTTGGAACAAGCATCTGGAGCTATACATGGAATAACACAACATGGAGAATGATCCTGGATCCGTTGCAAATGGTCATCATCTGGCTTACAAATGAGGAAACTGGATGTGTAGGCAGAAAATACTTGATTGTCTCCTCGCAGATGCAATTCAAAGCTGATTGTGATGTCAAGGCAACGTAATATTCATTCTTCGGGTTCAACCACCTGAGGTCTATGCAATAGGTCGCAATCATAAAGTCGCCAAGGACTTGGGAAAATAAATCAACTTCTCATGCAAGGCACTTCATTGACTAAACTGGAAAAGAAAGTGTAAACTATTATGATGATAATCGCTAGTTTGCTTATAAGAAGGGGGAAACACTATGTGATTCTACTGATATTTTCACTTCTTACTCAATGAAATGACCATCTACACTATGAAACTGGACAATTTCAAGTAAATTACCACGTGTTTAAACACTCTTCTCCTGAGTGGAGCAATTTGTGACTGATGTCAATTGGTTAGGATTTGCACCAACTAAACATTGATAGCTTATGCTTACTGGGACAACACAAATTTCATGCAAATAAAGTTTGTTTAATGCATGAACGCAACTCAGATCCGTTATGGCCCTAGTTGCAACTCATCAACTGACACAGTTCTTATCAAACTCATCAAAACTCATACCAAAACTCTAAATTTCAACAACAAGTTTCACTATATCAGTCTCCACAGTATGGATCCTCTTATTCGTCTTAATAATACTCAACCAATCAATCATCAACACCTCTTTCAATCACTTATATATCAATGATATATCAATTCATAAATACAAAACGTTTATTCTCCACTAACCATCCATCCCTCAAATGGAATTGCTCCACAGTCAACAATAACAGCATTTCCCCGACTCAGGTCTAACTGTTCTAGTGTTCAAGTAAGGTGACGATCCCATTGATGCCATCAACCATATGATGTCATTCCTATTAGTTGTCGTCACATCTCGCTATCTTACTACCAACAACCAGTTGAGGAATTCGTCAAACCTTAGGCAACAAGCTACCATTAATGATGGAAGAGTGACTTTACAGCCAGTACATGGGAGACAAATTTCTTTTGCTACTGGTACCACTAGGACCTACACTCCAGGAGCAAGTGGAAGCAATTCTATAGGGAAACAAATGACTGTTATTTGTTACAACTGCAAAAGGGAAGGATACATATCCAAACAGTGCACTAAACCTAAATGGAAACGGGATGATTCGTGGTTTAAGGATAAAGTGTTGCTGGTACAAGCTCAAGGAAATGGTCAAATTCTACATGAGGAGAAACTAGCATTTTTGGCAAATCCAGGAATTGCAGAATGTTAAGCCACACAGACTGTCATTACTCATAATGCTGCTTATCAAGCCGATGATTTGGATGCATATGACTCTAATTGTGATGAACTCAATACTGCCAAAGTTGCTCTCATGGCGAATTTATCTCATTATGGTTCAGATGCTCTCGTTGAGGTACACAATCCTGATAATGTGGATAACAATATGATTAATCAAGGTGTGCAGGTGATGCCGTCTTCTGAACAGTCGAATGTTGTAAACCATTCAGAGACTAAAATAACCAGTGATAGCAATATCATTCCTTATTCTCAGTATGTGACAGAATCACAACAGTCAGCTGTTCAGAATTCTAACTCGTCTGCACAACAAGGTGCACTAATATTATCTGTGATTGAACAACTAAAAACCCAAGTAATTAATTGTACCAAGATAAATTTGGTCAATAAAAGTGTCAATGATACTTTAACTGCTGAGCTTGAAAGATATAAAGAACAAGTTAAAGTTTTGAAAAAATGATAAAATGTTGATTTAAAAAGTAAAGATAACATTTTAGATTCATGTAAACAGTCTGTCAAGATTGATCGTCTTAAATAAACTCTTTATGAACATGTAAAAGAAAAGGAATCTTTAATGCAAATAGTTACTATTCTCAAAAATGATTTTAAGAAAGAAGAATTTAGAAACATTGATAGAAATTACTTAATATAGTTGTGAATACTTAATTTATCAACATTAAAATCATATTCATCATTTTAAACACCCTATGTACAAGAATTAAATCCCAAAAACCCTAGTTCGAACCCTAAAAGCAAGCCACGACCCATTTACCTATTTTCACCCATTTTAAATGCGAACCATTAATCAAATCTTGTTGTAAACCCTTAATACAAGTCTTACAATCCATAATCTATCACTAATGATCAAATGCACTCGAAATCCAAGCTTAAAAACCCTAGATCGAGCCTTATGAACCCGCGACCTCATTCTAGCTTATTTTGACCCATTTTATAATTAACCAAGCTACCACACACCATGATGATGCACCTCCTTCATCTCTAACCAGCTTACAAGCACCTCTCCTAAATATCTAACTCATTTCTTGGTTGCTAAAGAGGCCACATCTCCTCCCTTTGTCCCTAAGTATGACGCGGCCTCCCACCACTACAAACAACCTCCACATCACTCTAGCTACCACCATAGACCTCCCATGTCATCCCTAGACCTCCCAATATAGCATCTACAAGATCATGACACCTTGCACTCCTTCCCTTAGCCTCCAAGCCTTGTTCGAGTATAAATAAGGGCTCGCACCCCTCATTCTAACTCACACTTTCATTTCTTCATCTATATTCAACAATGGAAGCTACTCTATGATCAAGGAAGTCCCAAGAAGCAAAAATCAAGAGAAGTATTGAAGCCTTGAAGCCCCGAAGCTCCATTTCTAGGCGTACGAGTGGCATTCGACCCATTTTGACCCGTTCTTGATCAATAAAGCTCAAACCCAGGTTCTAAAGGTTCCACTTCTGCTCCTATACCCATATAATGTTCTAATGATCATATTCATACACTTGTTAAAGAATCTAAGCTCAAAATCTATTTATTTTTCCTTTTGATCTAAAACCGTACACCCGAAATACTAATTCTATGTTTTTCATTAATCTAAAAGCTATTATGGTAAAATATTGTTATAATATATCTTAATTAATGTTATTATAAACCTTCTTTATCAAGTCTTCTTGATGGAATTTGAATTAAAACTGACGTTTGTTTTCGTTAATAAACCTTATCTCGATACTGTTTTGATTTCTTGTGAACAATCATAATCTGAACTTTCATTTCACGTTAAATACATTTTATTTTAGGTTTTTATTAATAAGCTATAACTGTAAATTACTTTTTTATATTGAAAATTATCCATTATTATGGATTTTTGGACTAAAAACGATACAGTTTTCATGGCAAAAGGGTATATTTCGTACTTTCTTAAAACTTTTAAGTATAAGACTTGTTTTTACCATTTTCTAAAGTTTTAGAACTATAGGGGTTATTATGTCAATTTACAAAAGTACAAGGTTTACTTTGTACATCTTTTAAACTAGAAGGACCAAACTTGTAAAAGTGAAAACTCTAAGGGTATTTTGCCATTTTTCATTCTTAAGGGTCTAAAATGTAACATTTTGAAAAAGTGTAGAAATGTGTTCAAAGACTATAGACATAACTTTATTTAATGCTTGCGTTGCTTTATCATTTCAGTTATGAGCAAAACGTTAAAAACCAATTATGTTATAAACCTATTATAAATTTTCATTCTATCGATGTGCTTTATAAAAATCTTGTCCCGAATCTATATTTCCTCACTATCACTATTACTAGGAGCTTCTTATTAAGGGGGATTCATCTTGTATTGTTCTGACTGAGTTGTTGGGTTTACGATTTAAAGTGCCTTTAGCTCCTCAAACTTTACTGAATGACCCTCTGATGAATTATGATGGCCCCGATCGGTGATACGGATACTCCCATAATATTCAATCAAAAGATATAATTATCTTTATAAGTTTTGAACATAACAATCAAAATAAGACTTGGACATAATTAACTCAGGTTGCTCACGCTATAGTGTGAAGAAGCCGTAACATATCATTTCATATACTTTTGCCATCAATCAGATTTCCTGTACTATTATGTTAAGGTGAGATTTCATAGGTCCTCGCTTTTAAGTCTTTATCTATTTTTTAACCGCTGAGGGTGGGATACATGCTTGTTTACAAACTCTTTTACATACGCATTTATCTTATAACAATGTTATTACTTTTCAAAGACTTAGTGAGTTCATAGCCTCATTATTAAATCTCTTGATTGTTTTCATAAACCCGTGAGGGGGATACATGCTATAAACTATGAATACAAGTGTTTTCTAAATATATGCTATCATATTATTGCTTGTGATCTAAGTCACTTTATGCCAAAAGACCCTCATTATCATGGACTAATTTTTTATAAAATATTTCCAACTTGCGAGTGAACGACGAATATTGTAGATATGATCTATCGGGGTTGAACAAATACCGTTTGTGTTAGCCTGATAGTAACCAAATGCCACTATATTTATTATTCTTAGGTATATGTCCAATTACCTACACAGGGGCCATTATATATATATATATATATATATATATATATATATATTCTATTTATATATTATATATTTTTATTTATTTTATATTTATATATATCATATATACTATATATATATATCCAGCAATTTGGGGTTATTAGATATACACAAGTCAGTGTGTTTTGTGCATGTGCTTAGATACAATAAATGAAACTCTATTAATATTGTTTTCTATATTAACTATTCTCGTACTATTATTACATTATGACTTATATTTAAAGTATATCATAAACCTATGAATTTTATTCACTTTTGGTTGACTCTATTTAGCATGTTTTATCTCAGGTAAACTAAAAGCAATTTTATGGCACGGAGTGAGCATGGACCTAAAGATGGCTAATCTGGTTATCATTCAACTTTATGTTTTCTGTAGTATTTTGGGTACCTCCTTTTGTAAAACTATGATGAATAAATGAATGATAACTAAATTTTTCCAAAATGTCTCTTTTGAGTCGTTTTTTATGATTATGATTGTTGTACTATGAAGTAATACCTCAGATTAGCTTCCGCTGCTATATTTGTCAAAATGGGGATGTTACAGATTGGTATCAGAGCCATGGTTATAGAGAACAAGGTTAAAACCTTAACTATAACTACTTTTCCATCCAAGAAAGTCCTCGTGACACTACAGTTTCCAGATTAGTATGTGTAGAAATTCTAGGCAGATTATACATAACTATTATAATTATATAAATCATTATGTTATTTCCACTGGGTTGTTTACAGTCATTCCCCATCCTATTATTATCTATCTGATTCCGATGTGAGGATACTTTTCATCTACAAACTCTCTAACTAATTCCCGGCTTAATCGAAATACTATTTCACAGCCTCACCCGAGATAATACCTCTCCTAAAACTATTCTGATGATTTAACTAAGGATCTTTTAATCTCACTAGTCTCTCACCTTTTTTATGTGACCTTATTTATATAGTCATGCAAGCATATGATGCTATTGATAATGAATTGCATATTCCACCACAAGCTCTTATTGCTCCACCGACTATTTTACCTCCATTTCCAGTGTTATCACTATCACCAATGTTTGAGTCCTGACATTTCTTCCCGAGAAGATTTGCACCACTAAGCCATGAGACTCCTGTTGGTATCACCTATTCCTATATTCTCCATCTTCATCAGTAGGATCTTCATCACCGGTTAGGTTAACTTCACCACCAGACTATCTCTTTGATGAGTCTACCTTCGCAAAGTTAGATAACTCATTATGGATCATACCGCGATCACTGGGAAGTGAACCAGTCCTCGAAGAACCTAATGAGTCAGATGCTTGTTAGAATGTTCGTCTCTGGAAATAATCATGGAAGATATCCAGGTTCGTCATTAGAGTCTTCTAACAAGATCAAGAACTCAAAAACAACAAGGCGAGAACACCAGATTATATGAATACATGTGTCATTTTCAGCTTTCTAGAATCTAACCACTGGATATATGGTATAAATAATGACGCTTGTCCAAATTTTGACTATGTAAAAATTATAGACAAGTTGTTTATAACTTAATACAGTGGTGATTTCATTATACCTCATCGTTTCATGATATCGATTGTGTATCCTATATCCTGTAGTATGTTGACTCAATCTTTATCAGGACTACGTGATTCTCTTTACCATCAATTTTCTCATAACCTTATGTACCCTAGACACACTAAGACTTCTATTGATCACCCATTCATTATCTCTGGGTCTTTCAAAATTTCTCCATTATATCCTGTAAATGTATATCAAAGAACGATCACAAGTCTTTGTATTATAATACCTTAACCTGTGATATGACTATATCGTTTTATGAATTCTTATTCTGTGTTGTCTTGTATATGTTGATAGATGCCTCCCAAGTGAACATCAACCATCTGCAGCACCAAGCTATGACTTAGGCATGCAATCCGCAACTAGTTACGGATAGTGTTGTTGTTGCTCTGGAACACAAGCTGCTTTCCATGGCAAAATACTGACATTCCCAATAGGGACAGGACCAAGAGAAACTCCTGTAGCAAAAGGGGAAACTATAAAGAATTCATAAGTTGTCAACCTTTCTACTTTAATGGTACGGAAGGAGCTGTTGGCCTCAATTCAATGTGTTTTTTGAGCAGACTGAATCAGTATTTTTATCATAGCAAGTGTGCGAGGAAGACAGAGTGACATTTGTACTGGTCTCTAACCCCGCACCTCGACGCCCCCTTGTCCCCTCCCCGGTGGAATGCCATCACCGCCCCAAACCTTATTGGTGCCCCCTAGACCAAGCAAAAAGCTCGTCCAGCGACTGAACTTTAAAAACCGGCTCTTAATAAAACAAGATTGTCCCTCAAACTAAGTCAAGAATATGGAGAGAATTTTACAACCTTGGTTGTGAAAGGTTGATGATCTCAAGATTTAAGTTAGAAGATTCTAGAATTAGCAGTCTTATGGTCCAAACATGGATTGCCAAATTCTGAGAAAACTACATGGAAGTCTTAATCGGGGGATTACCTCAGGAGTATTGAAGGAAAATGTTTTACCGCTTAATGCCTCAAACTTTGGAGGAAGCATTTAACTTGCCCAAAGCGTTAATGGATAAGTAACATAACACTATCTGTACAAGAAACCATTAGTCACAAACGAAAGTTTGATGATGGAAGGAAATACACCGACAACAACCTATCCAATAATCATGACAACAACAACTATCCCAATAATCGTAACAACAGTAACCACTCCAACAATCACAACCACAACAACTACCAAGATAACCGCAACAATAACAACCGTAACAATGATCACCACCAATAGCAGAATAAAAGACAAGAAACCTTCAGAGCTTATACTGCCAACAATGGGTATACTGGAAACCGTCCCTTGTGTACAAGATGCACCCTGCATCACATAGGACCTTGCACTGTCAAGTGTCGAACTTGCAACAAGATAGGTCATCTGACCAAGAACTGCAAAACCAAAAGACCGGCCACTGGAAACAACCTACAACCAATATCTGTAACTTGTAATGCCTGTGGAGAAAAAGGACATTATGCAAATCAATGCTCAAAAGTAAACAACAGGGCCACAGGAAAGCACACTTAGAGACAAGCTTACTTCTGTTCACTTTAGGATATCTACCCTAGAAATAACTCCCGAGGATATTTAAATTGCCACCAGTTATATGAAGGATCTTCTGAAACACACTTCATAAGTTTAAATACTAAGCTATTATCCTTGTCATCTATTACTTTTATCTAGAATCCCACCATGAGACATGTAGCATAAGTGTCAATACTCTTAAAGTTTTGGTAATGTAAGATATGTAAGATAAAGTTATTCATGAAATAATAAAGTGGTGATTTCGTTACACCTTGTTATCTGATGATATCAAAGCTCGACATCGTTTGTTAATCCCATTAGTTCTATATACTCGTCTCATACCTTTGAAACACTTATTATCATTTGAATGCACCATTAAAAGGATTCCTTGACTGATAGTATGGGCATCAAATGCAATTATGTCTCATCCTATCCTTCTAATTGCTTAATTATGAATTATCAGAATCATATCATCTTCTATACATCACCATTTTGATATTATGTTTTATGCTTAAATGATTTATAATTGTCTTATTGAAATGAAATTGGACGCTTCTTCATTTGAATAGGATTTATAAAACCACCAAACTATGAATTTAGAAATTCTTAGTTACAAGGATTGGGACGCCTATTTTTGTAAATGATAAATTATAAATGAATAGGCTTGAGTATATGACATGTGTACGAACAACATTCTTTCCATATGTGATCTGTTTGAATGAATCTCTGAACTTCTACACTCTATCATTCAACTAAATCTTGGGACGATATTTTTGAAAGGATGGGGGACTATAACAACCCATAATTTTCATCAATGTAAATATTCCAATCTATTAGTTAGTTCAATGTACTTCTTACTTATTTATATATGAACCACCTTTTTAAGGGAAATTTTTTGCTTTATTATATTACTTGCATAACTAAAGTTAACAAGCTCACGCAACCCACCTATGCCATCTATATCTATGTTTATATCATATAAAACATCCTATTATATCTAGGTCAATACCTTAATATCACTGTTTTACAAGTACATTACTCATATAATGTACCATTTGCAAAGTTATATCAAAACAGGCTTTAAACGTTAAACGTTTACCTTTAAACCCTAACTATATGTAATGTATACATATAAAATCAATGTACAAGCAATCAAAGCATATGTACAAGTAATATAACATCTCATTTGAAATATAAACTCCCTCCAAGTCAAGGTACAAGGTCCTTTAAGCATAATGTATAAGTCATGAATGCACGACATCTAAAATAGTTGTTTTACCTATGTTTTCCTAAAGATCTTGTAAATTCCCATATGTATAAGTTAAAGCAAGTCATAACTTCATTTCAATCATATACATCCTTTTTCATGAGTTACATGAAACCAAAGTCAAAAAAACCCTAAAACCTAAGTAGTTTCTACAATCAAGTACCCGTTTATTTAACTTGTTCTACCCTTCTTAACCCAAACCATTACAATAAGTTGTGAAATACATTATTTTACAACATTACAAATTATTTCTTCATTTTAACACCCAATGTACAAGAATTAAATGCCAATACAACCCTAGTTCGAACCATAAAGCAAACCACGACCCATTACCTATTTTCACCCATTTTAACAGAGAATCTTTAATTATCTTGTTTGTAAACCCTCTTAATATATTGGTCTTATAAATCCATAATCTAATCACTAATGATCTAAATGACTCGAAAAATCAAAGCTCAAAAACCCTAGTTTGAGCATTATGAACCCGCGTTCCCTCATTCTAACTTATTTTGACCCATTTTATAATTAACCAAGCTACCACACACCATGATGATGCACCTACTTCACCTCTAACCAGCTAACAAGCACCTCTCCTAAATATCTAGCTCATTTCTTGGTTGCTAAAGAGGCCACATCTCCTCCCTTTGTCCCTAAGTATGCCGCGGCCTCCCACCACCACAAACAACCTCCACATCACTCTAGCTACCACCATAGACCTCCCATGTCATCCCTAGACCTCCCAACACAGCATCTACAAGATCATGACACCTTGCACTCCTTCCCTTAGCCTCCAAGCCTTGTTCGAGTATAAATAAGGGCTCGCACCCCTCATTCTAACTCACACCTTCATTTCTTCATCTATATTTAACAATGGAAGCTACTATCTGATCAAGGAAGTCCTAAGAGTCCCAAGAAGCATAAATCAAGAGAAGTATTGAAGCCTTGAAGCCCCGAAGCTCCATTTCTAGGCGTACGAGTGGCATTCGACCCATTTCGACCCGTTCTTGATCAATAAAGCTCAAACCCAGGTTCTAAAGGTTCCACTTCTGCTCCTATACCCATATAATGTTCTAATGATCATATTCATACACTTGTTAAAGAATCTAAGCTCAAAATCTATTTATTTTTCCTTTTGATCCAAAACCGTACACCCGAAACCCTAATTCTATGTTTTTCATTAATCTAAAAGCTATTATGGTAAAATATTGTTATAATCTATCTTAATTAATGTTATTATAACCACTTTATCAAGTCTTGAAGGAATTTGAATTAAAAACCTACGCGTTTTCGTTATAAAACCCTAATTCGACCCGTTTTGATTTCTAGCTTAACGAATCATTAATCTGAACTTTTGTTACGTTAAAACATCTTATTTTAGCTTATATTAATAATCTATAACCTTCAAATACTTTTTCATATTGGAATTTATATTTATTATATGGATTTGGGACTAAAAACGATCATATTTTATAGCACAAAAAGGGTATATATCATAACTTTCAGAAACTTATAACTATAAGGACTTGTTTTGCCATATTTCTAAAGTTATAACTATAGGGGTCTATTATGTCACTTTCTAAAGTACAAGGTTTACTTTGTACATCTTTTAAAACTTGAAGGACCAAACTTGTAAAGTGAAAATTCCAAGGTATATTTTGCCATTTTCATTTCTTTAGGGTTTATTAAAATATGTAACATTGAATAAAGGTAGGAAATGTGTTCAAACCTTATAAGACATAACTTTAATTAACGCTATGAAGTGCTTATCATTTCTAAGTTATGAGCAACAACGCTTTTAAAACCGATTATCTGTTATAACTATTATAAACTTCATTATACGTATGGGCTTTATAAAATTTCATGTCCCGATTCTCATATCGTATCACAATACTTGGGAGCTTATATTAAGGGGTTTTATATTTGGATTATTACGTTCTGACTGAGTTGTTGGGTTTACGATTTAACGTGCCCTAGCTCCTCAAAGTTTCTGAATGGACCTCTGTAATTATGATGGCCCGAATGGTGAGACAATACTCCATAATAATCAATCAATGTATATCATTTATACTTTATTAAGTTTTGAAACATAACAATCAAACGTAAGACTTGTCATATTAACTCAGGTGCGTGACGAAGCCGTTACTTTCAATTTTCATATACTTTTGTCATCAATTCAGATTTCCTGTTTACTATTCTCGTCAAGGTGAGATTTCATAGCCTCGCTTTTAAAGTCTTTGTATTTTTAAACCCGCGAGGGGGATACATGCTTGTTTACAAACTCGTTTATTTTATAACAATGTGATACTTTTCAAAGACTTGGGGATCATAAGCCTCACTTTTACATCTCTTGATTGTTATCATAAACCCATGAGGGTGGATTACATCGCTATAATCTATGAATACATAGTGTTGTTAAATATATGCTTTCATATTTATTGCTTGTGATTAAGTCACTTTATGCCAAATAGGTCCTCATTATCCATGGACCATTAATCAAAGTGCGACCCATAGTGAACTGCGATATATTGTGGATAGATCTATAGGGATTGAAAAATCCTGTTTGTGTTAGCAGGATAGGTAACCCAATGCTCTATATTTGAATCTTAAGGTATTTGCAATTACCTACACCAGGGGCCATTATATTTAATTTTAATATATAATATATATATATATATATTATATATATATATATATATTATACATATATATACTTATTTATATAATTATATTATACTATATATACTATATATACATAAGCCAATTTGGGTATTATTATATATACCAAAAGTCAGTTTTTGTGTTGCCAAAGCTTAGATACAATAATGAAACACTATTAATATGTTTTCTATAATAATTATGCTCGTTACATTTAATTACACTATGGACTTATATTCAAAAGTTTTCATAAACCTATGAATTTCGCTCAACCTTTGTTGTTGACTCTTATTTTGCATGTTTATCTAAGGTACTAAAGCAATTTATGACAGAGTGAAAGGACTGAAGATGGATAAACTGTTATCATTAACTTTATGTTTTCCTGTTAGTTTTTTTAGACCTCCTTTTTGTAAACTCTGTATGAATAAAAGAATGATAACTTAATTTCCAAATTCGTCTCTTTTGACCTTTTTTTATGATTATGACTGTTGTATATAAAGTAATACCCCATATTAGCTTCCCGTTGCTATATTTGTCATAATGGGTGTGTAAATAGCATTTTTGGCTGATCCAGGAAATTTGCAAGCAAGGGTCAAGCCACACATACAATCATTACCACATGGCAGCTTATCAAGCCGATGTTTTGGATGCATATGAATATGATTGTGATGAACTACAATACTGCCAAAAGTTGTCTCATGCGTGAATTTATCTCAGTCATGGTTTAGATGTTCTCACTAAGGTACACCCAATCCTTATAATATGGATAACAAATATGATAAACTCAAGTTTGTGCAGACGTTCTCGTCTTTGACAGTCTAGTGTGTGAACATTCAGAGAATGAGATAAACAGTGATATCAATATCATTCCTTATTCTTCTGGATGTGACAATAACAATAGGCAGCTGTTCAGAATTCTAACTCATCTGCCAATACTAGAGCACTGATATTATCTGTGATTTGAACAACTAAAAAACCCAGGTAATTATTATACCAAGATAAAATCTGGTACAATATAAAGTGTCAAATGATACTTTAATGTTGAGCTTGAAAAGATATAAAGAACTATAGCTAAAGTTTTGAAGAAGGGACAAAATGGTGATTTAAAAATGTAAAGATAACATTTTAGATTCTAGTGAACATGCTTCCGGCTTTTGTTCACTCTTCCGTTCTCGTGTCGGTGCTTGCTTGTTTTTGATGGTTTTCTTGTGATTTTTGATATATCCGTACCTGCACACACAAAACGCAAATACAAGCATATTTTTGCAATTTTTGGTTTGTTTTGGGTTTATTTGGGCTATTTTAAGCATAAATGGATATGTGTATTTTACACTTATCATTCATATGTTGACAAAACCATAGTTTTTCTATGATCATACCACTAAACAAGCTCTAGGTTTTCAAAATCCTTTCTATCTGAAGAAAGCTCAGCAGTTGGAACCAAAGCTTTATGATGGTAATTGTTAAGAACACTAGTGCTATTGTGATTCCTGACTCCAAAGAGACCCTAATGCTTGCTGAAAAGATTCGTTCAAAAATGCTTTTAAAACAACAAGATCTAATGGTTTTAGAAAAGAAAGTTAATACCACACCAGTTGATTATGCTGTTCCTAACCAACTTTTTTAAGATTTTGAAAAATGATTTGTTCCACAAACTGAATTATCTGCTGAACAAGCCTTTTGATCTCAGAATTCTATGAATTCTTCATATCCTAGTCCTTCTTGTAGACCCACCAAAGTTGAGGTTCCGAAAGAACTTCCTAAAGTCAGCATGGTAAATACGAGTTTGAAGAAACTTAAACACCATCTTGCTGGTTTTGATGTGGTTATCAAAGAAAGAACCACATCCACAGCTATCACTGAGGGCTCGTGGGG
>BQNB010159895.1:0-14863 GCA_026074375.1 Tanacetum coccineum | reverse complement strand
GAAGTTGATTGCATTACCTTCTGTGCAAGATTGAGAGATGGCTTCATCATCTTCACTGAATGTAACATGTACTATTTCTTCCATTTCTTATCTTCTGATATTGATTACCCTGAAAGCTTTAGCTACTGGAGAGTAGCCAAGAAATAATCTATCATCAGCTTTTTCATCAAATTTTCCCAAATGATCCATGTGATTGTGAATATAAATAGGACACCCAAACATATGGAAATAGCTGATATCAGGAGATATTCCTCTGAACACATCATATGATGTCTTTCCATGCCTTTTCACAATGATAGATCTGTTTTGTGTATAGCATGTAGTGTTGACAGCCTCTCCCCAGAATTGTTTAGGGAGTTTTGCACTATTTAGCATAGTTCTGGCTGCTTCAATTAGTGTTCTATTTCTTCTTTCAAAAACACCATTTTGTTCAGGGGTACAAGGAGAAGAGAAGTTCTGAGATATTCCCTTTTCATCACAGAATTCTTCCAGCTTATGGTTTCTGAACTCTGTTCCATTATCACTTCTTGCTCCTTTACCCTCACTTCATTGAGGTTTTCTATCTTTCTGATAAAAGACATGATATAGTCAGCTGCATCACTCTTTTTCTTAAGGTAAAATACCCAGGTGTACCTTGAGTACTCATCTACAATGACAAGGGTATATTTGTTGTGGCTGTTGGTTTAGGGTTTTACAGGTCCAAACAAATCCATGTGAAGGAGATGTAAAGACTTGTTGATGGAAAATGATCTCTTAGTTTTGAAAGATGCTCTGTGATGCTTCTCTTTCTCACAAGCTGAACAGTTTTTGTCTTTAGAGAAAGTTAGATATGGAAGCCCAGAGACAAGGTTGTGTTTTGCAAGGTTGTTTATGTTTTTGAAGTTGAGGTAAGACAATCTCTTATGCAAGAGCCAATTAACACTTGGGGAGGCCTTGGCAAAGAAACAGGTATTGCTTTCTTTATTGAAAGATGACATATCAATGACATAGACATCTCTTCTTCTGAGAGCAATGAGGACAACTTCATCATTTTGATTGTAAATGGTTCCCTGAGTTTTGGAAAATAGAACTTTGTAATTGGCATCACATAACTGACTGATGCTGATCAAATTATGTTTCAGATCATTCACATAAGCAACCCTGGAAAAGGTAATTCCATTATAGTTTATTAAGCCATACCCTTCTGTGTCGCCTGAAGAATCATCTCCAGAAACCACTTTAGGACCTGACTCCTTTGAATATATGCGTATATATTGTTTAATCCCTGTCATGTGTCTAGAGCATCCACTATCTAGATACCATACAGACCTCTTAAGGTAATCCTGCACAGACATTTTCACACAAATTAGTTCCTTTTGTGAACCCACTTTTCAGTGGGTTCTGATTGCCTGTTGGCAATCCTTGGTCTCCTAGAGTTGAGGTGTTTCTTAGGGCAGTCAAATGCTTCATGTGCAATACTACCACATACTTCACACCCAGGGTAGAACTCACAGTGGTCAGAGTGATGGTCATTAAATCTACAATATTTGCACTCTATGAAAGGCTTAGGAATCATGGGAGTCTTCTTTGGTGAGGGTTTTAGATTTGACTGAGCCTTAAGCTTACTTAATGTTTTCTTAACAGCAGCATGTTTTAAGTATTCTTTGGTCAGGTGGTAAGTGGATCCACAAGTAGAGCACTTGGGCTTTGAGTAGCATTATTAGAGAGATGATTCCTAAACCTATAGTGCTTACATGGTCTAAACCAGGTCTTTTGCTTGGAAGCTTTAGAACTAATTGGCTGGGTGCTTGATGGATGGGTGCCTGAAGGTATCTCAATTTGTCTTTTGAGACCCTTTACCTCTTCTATCAAGGTGAGAAGAAGTTGCTCAGTGGATGAGTTAGCCTTTTTATCAGAGCAAGGTTTAGAACTAAAATGATATATCTCTATCTTTTTCTTAATGACATATGCAGGTGACACTTTAGTAGATGGTCTCCTCTTCTTGGGTTCAGGAGTCTCAAGTGTAAGGTCAACCATGTTAAGGGTCAAGTCAGACAAAGAAATAAGACTCTTTGAAGTGCCAGAGGGTGCAGCTCCTAATAGTTTAGGAAGAGGTGGAAGAGGTTCCTGAGAGTCACGTCAGATTCTGAATTAGATGTAATCTCAAGTGCAAGCGTAGATGAGGATTCATCAGCTTTAGTGAAAACAACCTTTTTGGAGGAGATTTTCTCTTTCCTTCTACCTTTCCCACCCAAAGCTTTGACAATATTTCTAGGTACTTGCTCAGAGAGCAGTTGGTCTAGGGTGACTTTACTACAGGTCCATTTCTCAATGACCTTTTTTAGGTCAATGATCTCATCCTTCAGAGATTCATTCTCTAGGTTTATCCTAATGACTTCATTTTGAAGTGAGCAATTAATGGACACAGTGTTTTTAACGTTAAACAGATCTGACTTATGTAAGGATATTTCTTGTTTAAGTAGATTAAATTTACTAACCAATTTTTTCCTTTGATCCTCTACATAGTGAAGGTCAACATGAGTATAGTCTAAAACATGTTTCTTTTAATCACCATTAGGCATAGACAAAAGTCTGTGTACCTTTTTCATGGTAATGTCAACCCATTGCCCTGATCTTGTATCAACCTTTCCAACTGAGGGCTCATCCTCTGCAATTTCCATAAATGAACTAATCTTGGTGCTCCCTTCATCATCTGAGGAGACAAATTTGTCATCCCAGTCAAATGACTCAGCTAACAAACCCTTTTCACTATTTTCTTTATCCTTCTTTCCCTTTTCACTCTTTCCCTTGGTTATATCATCAATCCTCTTGGTTAGGACAACCATTTCAGCTTTGAGTCCCTTGTACTTTCCCTTGTAAACTTTTTGATGATTACCAGAGTTCTGAGAAGATGTTTGGTTGAAGGATGGTGTGTATGGTTTGGATTTGTTGAAAGAATTATTTGAGGATGGATACGATAGTGTGGAAGTTTTGTGTGAGGGATATTCCTTTTAAAAATAACCAAGTTTCCCACAAGCAAAACATGTTTCTTTGGTTTTGTCCAAGCGTTTCCTAGCTGACCCAACCCTGCCAGACCTCTTAAAAAACCTCTTATGATTTGCTAGTAGAGCTCTTTCATGATACTCAGCATTTAAATCAGCCATGAATTCGTTGCTGGTCCTCTGATCTTCTTCAAAATCCGAGTCACTATCCTGAAATTGATGGTTAGAAATCAAGGCTTTTGAGCTTGAGGCCTGAATGGTAAACCTTTGTGTCTCTGACTCATAGATTTGATCAATCAGACCCTCCTCATAATTGTACTTACCATACAGAGTGGCCAAGCTATCATTTTTGATAGAATTATTTATCCTCTGAGTTTGATTCATGCTCAGCCATTTTCTTGGCAGGCTATTGACAAACATGGCATTGACTTCTGCTTGAGGAATGGTAACATCATTATTTTCAAGGTCATTTAGCAAGCATTTTAACCTTGTGAAAGTTCCATTTACTTTTTCACCTTCAAGTGATTTAAAAGCATTAAACTTAAGTCTCAAGGCTGCAATCTTGGTATCTCTTATGTCAGATGGTCCCTCATGAGCTAAAATGAGATCATTCCACATCTCTTTTGTAGTTTTGCACTTGATGACAGATTTCATAACATCATTTGGTAAACAAGATATAATGATACTTTTTAATCGTTTATCTTGATTAGCAAGACGACTCTCAGCATTTGACCATTGATTTTGACGTTTAGGCAAAGGATTTTCAGAAGTGGACAAACTTGACATGGGTACAAATGGTCCATCTTCTAGAGTTTTCAGAAGGTAAGGTTCAAGTCCGTCAAGGAATACTAAGAACCTAACTTTCCAACTCGTGAAATCCTCTTTGTCAAAAGCTGGTACATTTGTGACATGAGACCCTCCTCTTGAATCAAGAAGTTGAGGGAGGTTCTCATCAACAACACTTTGAGACACATTTGTTGTGTTCGTAGTGTTGATAGGGTCAGTAGTTGCAGGCATCGTGTCAACCCTATTAACATTAGGGCTACCCGGATTACCAGAACTTGCACCAAAAGGTGGTGGGATAGGTGGTATGGTTCCAGACATGATTGGATCTTGATTTGTTTAAAACAAAGAACAGTTTCTAAAAGGTTTTATAAATCGACACTGCTCTGATACCAATTGAAAGTCCCAAATAACACGTCTATATGGAATATAACACTTATCTAATGTAAATAACACAAGTAATAACTTTTCAATCGTGTAATGCTTTATTGATTAAGAATCAAAGTATTACAATGTGCTATGGATCGCACAGGTTGAATGACAATGTATGATTACCCTTTGAACAAGTAAACTTGATAAAGTATCAAGTTTACAAGCGAACTTATATAGCCAGCTGATAGGATCAGAGGTCTATGGTGTAAGTTCGACAAAGGAGTAAATGCCTATAATAACAACAACAATAAAAGCGATAACATTTACTCCTTACAACATTCTCTATTTATACTAATACGAGGTTGCGTCCTTAGTGGGGGTAGTTGCAACGTGTCAAGATTCTAGTGGAGGACGTACGAGGCATTTAATGCACGTCCAATCTTGGAAACTACCCGCCCATACTTTAGTGAACAGTTCTACTAACTATTCACTACTTTTACCAACTTCATACTTGGTACAGACAACTCAAATCACCTTTTGTTGCGCCTTTAGGATGTGCCCCAGGGGCACATGATAAGAGGAGGGACAAAGGTTGTAAGTGTTCATAGTTTGATTGGCTAACATGTGAATTATGGGCCTAATAATATAAACAACGATTTAATAATAATGATTGCTGCTGCCAATGAGAGCTGTGACAGTCGCAAGCGCTCTGTTTCCCGGACCTATCAAGTGCTCTGGGCACATGTTAGAAAAACCCTTAAGTCAAATACCTTATTGTCCCACCAATAAGCATTATTAACTTATCCCGCCTAAACTATCAGAGAAGCTTAAGTTTAGCTTGCTCTTTTTCAAAGGGTAATGAGAATAGTCAAGATTGCATACCGTCTGACTCTCCTTTTAAAAACCGCACGCCCACGATACAAAAATCATAAAAATCGATGAGAAATTAAGAAGTTACATTTTTATTATTTTGTATAGGATTCATTTCAATGATTTGTAGTTTTGTACAACTCATATACCAGAATTAAATTGTATACAATTAAACACCATATATCCATCACTCATTCATAAAATACATTTAAAAGTCGTAAATACATGAAAAACATATGAATGTCACATAACAATTTGTATCTAGGAAATAGGAACCATCAATCCACCATAGATGTCTCTTTGAAGAATTGGTGAGTGTAATTTATATCTTGTACGTTTTGCGCACACGAATCTTCACTTCGAACCAATACTTCGTTATGTCCTACATATCATCAATTTAAAGAAATTTAATCAAACCTTATACAATATCAAATATTCAACTGATCATGGCACTATCGTTTCAATCTTCATCTAAGAATCATTTATATAGCATGGTTACAGATTCAAGGATAAAGTAAGAGTTAGATTATGTCACATTTGGCTTCTTGTTGCATTTAAAAACGGTGATACCTAAACGTGTAAGAATCCTCAGTAACAGGATCCAATGAGATTATTTCATATACAAAGTAGATCCTATTGCTGCTTCTTTGATCACACATGTTAATAACAATTAAACGGCCGATTTTTGCAGTTTCATGTTCTGTTTTAGTCTCGGGTTCGGTTATGTTACTTAAACTACCTAATTTTAAATTGATTATCATGAAAAGCAAAGCAGATGCAATAATTAATTTACAAAAATATGAATTGGATAATTTTATGTTCAATTATTTAACGGTAGTTCGAGTGTGAAAATCTGCTATTATTTATAACATAAAGCTAATGTTTGCATTTATTCATACATTAATTGACACGGCTCATATTATTCAGCTCATTTTCTATATATGAGCTTATTATCACCTGAATATGGTAAAAAATCCCATAAGTTAGAAAATATGACAGAAAAAACAGCAGGTAACATATATATATTTTTAAATTTTGAAAGAAGGTATAATAAGTAGAAACTTACTCCTTCTCTAGCCATGTGTATTGCTTGAGGTAACTTGGTTGTTGCTTCACCGAAAATGATATTTACATTATGTGCAACAGGTATCTCCACTGCCAGCATACATAATGTAGAATTTGAAATTAATGAGGGCGTCAAAAAATACAACCTTTCTAAAATCAACATGGAATAGCTTATCTAAAGAAATAATCAGTTTTAAGGGGGCGTTTTCACCTTGGCAGCAATAAAACCACTAGTCTGAGCCGTATGACCCCTGAAAATCGCGCCGTCTGCAACCTATAAATGTAAAAGTGATAAGACTTAGTGCAAGGTTAAGGTACATTACGCCTTGAACCTGAATACTAAAAGAACAAATGGTAATTTTAATTCGTTTTAGAACCAAAAACAAAAATGAGGGTAAAATATGTCACCTGAATATAGGCATAATTTGTCTTAAATATTTGCAACACACGTTATTCCTTGATGATGTATATCGGGCTGCTCTAAACCGCCTATAACGATGCTGGTTTATTTTTTCTGTTGGGGCGAGACCATCTTCACCACATCTTCACAGCCTATCCGTTTGGAGCAAATTGTGTTCTGGATTTAAGCTACCGAATTTTGGCCAATACCCATTGCAAACATTCTTTACCCAGGCATATCTAACTGTAAAACAACTAAAAATTTTCACCATCCAAAACCCCTAATTCCAAAAACCCACAAATATAAACATAAACCCAACCAATGTTTTCAAAAACCCACAATTATATTTGGATGTGTATGTTTCGTCTTTAAGCGTATCTAATAAGGCGTTCCTTTTTTTTGGAAGAGAGATTATACCCGATAAATATAAAAGAACTAATAAGCCAAACACCCTTAAACACTAAAAAATGCAATAATCAAAATAAAACACTCTTTGTCACAAAATAAAACATCACTTACATGCAATCTCTTGATTTTTGATGGATGCGTCACCGTATTTTTAGAAAGAGAGAGAGAGAGAGGATGAAGAAGAAACTGAACTTTTTTTGGAGGAGAGGATGAGCTGTGTTATTTGGTGGGTATGGGAAGAAGATTTGAAAATAAGGTGGAATTTGTTGAGAGAGAGAGATGTATCGGGACGGGTTAGACTAACATTATAATTATAAATACCTACAATTACCAGGAAACACTGGTGCATATTAATTGTTTTCGACCCGCTAACGACCCACTCACCTCACATCACATAGATTCAGTCCATACCCGCTCCCAATAATTAATATAACCCATACCTTCTTCACTATCCCTTATCCCGGACATTTAAGCCACCTTCATCATCTTCTCATACACGTGTTTAGCAGTCAACTCACCCACTCATACACGTGTTTTGCTAATTATGTCATAACTTCTTCTTTTCATATGTGAATCTGATTTATACAAAAAACACATGCAGCAACCTCCCTTAATTATTTGGGTTTTCCGATGAAGACTTTGTTTTTCGGCGGTGCTAGCTTCCATTCTAAAACTGGTATGTACTACCCTAATTTTACCTTAATCGAACATTCAAAATTAGTCTCTCTTTTTCACAGATTTTAGGGTCCTTAGTTGTTTTTGTGTGGTTTAGTTATGGAGTTTGATAATGGCTTTAGATGTGTCTAAGGATGAAATTAAAGGGTGTTTGGAATTGCCTTTATTATTTTTTTAAACATTAATTAACACTTTTTGTGCTTAAAACTTTGGATGGTGGAAGAGTACTTTGCTTATTTTAGCTTCACGTAAAGTTTCACGTTAAACGGTGTACCAAATTGTTTGTAATAAGCTTATTATATGCTTTTACTTAGAAGCTTATGTTGTTTAAGATTAAGATGTTTCAGATTGCTTATTTAAGTGCTTATCTGATTCTTTTTAATGTTGACGCTCACTTTTTAGTGTTTCGACTAAAATGCTTATCTTCTTACTTCATAAATGCTCATTTATACAGTTTGTTCCTCACTCCTTATGCGGTTCATTGATTTCTTATATGTATTTTGGTGTTTTGTTAGGGTACTAATTGTGGAATTTTGGTGTGATGGATTTTGATGGCTTCGATTAAAGTTGAGATTATCGGTGCTTTGGTAGGCCGGGGTATTACGATTGTAGCTATGATATATGTATCCTCCTTTTGGCGGATGCCAATTATGGAAGGCTGTGATGAGTCTAAACTGCTTACATGAAGATGAGACCATCCGTATATTGTCGGGGCGACCTATTATGGTCGCAGCCATGGCGGACATGTCCTCTTTAATACGTTGTTAGCCTGTCTAAGCGTGCTTTATTGATGCTTTACTCATGCCGCCTTGCATTTACTTCAGCTTGCTATAGCGGGTGAATTTGAGAGTTATGATTGTTTGTGGTTTGCGTATTTTACTCGCACGTGTTTCAGAAATGGTTTATGTTGGCGGGGCGAGTAAATGTTTATGTGGGTTATGTTTGTTAAATGTTGCAGCGAAACTGACTCGGTTTAGTTTAACCTGTGACTTTATGCACTTTCGCAGGGCAACCTATTAGGTTTTCAGCCAAGGCGGGTGTACCCTCTCTTCTTTGATTTGTTCCTTATATGAGCCACACGGCGCTTTGAATAGATGTCAACAACAAAAAAGTTGGCAAATGTTCACGATATAATCGAATGATATTATGGATCGTATGGCTTCCGGTTCAAGTGGTTCGGGTTAACTTTGGCTGTGATGAGATTACAGGAGTTTGGTTAAAGCTGAGATTATCTGCACTTTGGCAAGGCAACCTACTAGGTTTGCAGCCATTGCGGGTGTATCCTCTTTTTCTCCATTCATTCCCTATCTCAGCCCATTTAGCTTCGCCCTAATTGGTTTTTGGTAAGGGGCTAGAATTTGATGATTTGCTTGGGAATTTTGGTGGAAATGGGGCCAAGTAATGTTGCGATGAAACTGAGTGGGTTTTTTTTAACCATAACCGATATACTCATTCTTTTCCCACAAAAAGTTGTTAAGTTGCAACTTTGGCGCTTTCGTGATGATCTTTTGCACATCTTTAGTTGTTGTAAGTTTGTAACAAAGCAGGGATTTTTTTTGTGATAACTGGTAACTTTTCCTGGGTTAAGTATTATAAAATATTATGATTTTTATATCGGAGTCTTTTAGTTTTCTTGGAGAAAGCTGTGAAGTTAACTTCGGTTGCCTATTTTGCGTAAAACGGTTACGGTTTAACCGGGTCTTGGGAGAGTCCTATGTATCGTAAGATAATCCTTTTATATTTGTATTTCCATTTTAGAATGGTTATGAAGTCATTCGGTGCTTTCCGAGAAGTTTCCCCGCGTTTAGCAGAAATTATCACGCAGCGTGTACCGGCACGACAGTAAATTTGAAAATGAGTTTTATAAGCTTTGGGTGAATTGAAGTAAACATATTTAATGAAATATCTTATAAGTTGGTGAAACGTTGATTAAAACTTGAATCGTTGAGGTGTGAATTGAAAACTATCATAAAACGAGGGTTTTCGTGAAATTCGGTAAAAGACTGTAACGGTCGTTAAAGTGAAAACTTTGGGCAAATCAAAAGTGTCAAGTTGGATTTTGAATGTTGGAACACTCTTAAAAATGATGAGAAAGGTTCGGTTAAGTTTAAACAAAAATTTGTGTTTTTGGTCCTGACGCAACCGACAACGTTTTAAATGAATTTTGGGAGATTTAAATTTGAAAAGGATGCCAAGTAAATACTCTAGATTATTGGGAAAATGATTTTTAATGCAATAAAAATACTAACTAAACCCGGGTAACATTTTTACTTAGCGAAAATTAAGTTTTTAGAGAACCAGACACAAAAACAAGTCACCCCGAGCATCATAGGATCCATAACCTGTTGGGAAGAGACAAAAGGGAACACCAAGGCTAATTTTTAGCTAGTTGGTCTTTTTTCATGGTACATAAGTTTTGGCATCACTTGAACATGCATTTGTGCACCCATTTCCAAATCAAACAAAAAAAATTCTCTCCTCTTTCTCTCTTATATCCGGACGAACACAACCAAGAACAAGAAACACAAGATTTTTGAAGATTTAACAAGAACACGGGTTAATAATCAATAGTGGGTTAGTGTTAGATAGTTTCGGGTTGTAAAAAACAATTTGGTTTACTTATTCGCGTCAAAACCGAACCAAGAACATCAAAATTGTAAGTTTTTCTAAATTTTATTTTAAGTTGTACTTTTATGGTTCTCATAGTGTCTACACACTAGTTGTACAAGTTGATCATTGTGAAATCGAGTTTTAAAAATAAAACGAATAGTAAAAGGGTGTGTTTGTATGCGTCGAAGATGAAAAGAAAGAATCAAGGAATGAACAATTTTAAATTTTGTTTGTGGTGGTGAATTTGTTTTGAAGTATAATGCTTATTTGAGGGCTTATTTTCGAGATTTCTTAAAAATAAGCTCATTTGAGGCTTATTTAATTTCTTTTTGGGCTTATTCGGTTTTGGGTTATGTCTATTGGGCTCGGCCCAACAAAGGAAAAAGGGGCTCGACCCATTTATTTTGGCTTATAGTGTAACACCCCCAAAATGGGTCGCAGCGGAATATGGGTTGGAGAGTGTTACTTCATAGATCAATAGCACGAGATATGAGAACGACCTCTATATGAGTCGTTTAAAATTGATACATTGGATTAAATAGACTTGTTTGTTACAATAGCCGAAGCTTAAATAGTTCATCCATGAAAAGTAAAGATTTTAAGACATAACAAATATTCCCAAAATGTAATGCATCAAAATCTTTATAGTAATGACTCCAAAATGGTGACCACCAATGTATCCTTGTTTCTCGTACCTTATTGACCTGAGAAAAACATGCTTTAAAACGTCAACATAAAGTTGGTGAATTCACAGGTTTAGTAAATGTATAAAATAGGACCACAAGATTTCCAATGTAAGACATGTAACACATACAATATCTTAAAAGTAATTACGAAGTGCACTAAGCTCATGACACCGAAGCTCGACATATATGTATGCAATTTAATGCACAAAATGTGCCCGTGTAGATGTTCAAACTAACATTTGGGCTTTCGGGCCCGATAAAGGAAAATTCGATTGTTGGATAACTAAAACGGATGAATGAATTTATAAATACTTATGGAAATGGAAAAAATGGTCAACATGATCGGTTATGGACATTGTTTGGTTAAACGCTTTGAAATGTTTGGACTTAGTCGAAAACTAATTGAAGTTATTGAAATATAAGGTTTGAAAACCTTGGAAACCTTTTGTAAACAAACGAGTCATGTCAAAATTTTGTGAGAAATAAACCCAAAACAAAATAAAATTACCAACCACCAATAAAAAAAAATAATAAAAAAAAATACCCCTTTTATTACCCAAATATATATATTTTTCCCCCCCCAAATCTGTCAACTGAGTAAAAAGACAAAAGGTGACTTTTGTAACTTAGTGTTAAGTTAAAACGATTTAACCCCGAAATATAATAAGTGATAGATTTTCTTTATACTTACTCCGCCTTAGCCGATAAAAAGACGAAATAATAATAAAATACTATTTTATTCTATTTTATTATCGTGATATGTGTGTGTGTGTATATATTTATATACACACACAACTGTTGTATCGTATAAATTTTAGTTGCTTATTCGTTTATTCCGATCTTTGAATTCTTGCAATTTCTCCGTCAGATTTTCTTGGGCCGTTTAGTCAGTTGTTTTCGTTTTCATTATTGGCTATGTTCTGAGTATTCGGTGTTAATGTTGCACTTAGCCTAAGTGCATTGAGTCATTTTGCGTAACCACCACACAACCATGTTTTTTGGGATAAAGGTTTTGAAATAAGGGTAAAGATTTTGTAATGAGGATATGAATTTGGAAATAAGGATAAAGGTTTTGGGAAATGGATGAGGATTTCGTGTGAGTAAAAGATGAACGCTTGTATAATAAGATAACTTTGTACAAATATTTATGAGGTAAAATTTATGTTAGGTCATGGTTATTTGGTGCTTGAGTAGAGATCGTTTGATTCATTGTGTTGAGATTATCTGTGCGGTTATTATCATCTGTTGCTATTGAGGTGAGTTCTCATAGCCTCACTTTTTACCGCTTTTCCATTGGGGGAAAATGATACTCAAATGTGTTTTGAATTGTTTTCTGAATTGTGCGAAACGTGGTTTTGTTTTTGGGATAATTTATGTGCTTATGACTGCTATGTAAATATGTGTAATGTGATCTTACTTGCATGTACTGTGTTTGGCATGGAAAGGGTTGTGTTCTTCACCCTAATCGCTCCAGCTGGTAGGCCTTAGGTGTGGTATGTCATCAGGGTTGCGACCCTAAGAGCGTGGTACGCGCTGGTTTTAAGACTAGCAGGGATGTTAGGTCTTGGTACATGATTAGCGGGGATGCTAAGTCATGGGCTGGTTTGCATATATTCACTGTCATATAACACAATTGTCCAACCGTATGAGATATTGGCACATCGACTGGGTTTTGAGTCAAAACCTATGAGCTCACCAACATTATTGTTGACATTTTCGAGTATCATTTCCAGGTATATTGTTAGCAAAGATAACTAAGGACTATTGGGGACCAAAGTCGAGGACAAGTTGAGGGTTTATTTGAATATAATTGTTTGACACTTTCCAAGGTTATGAAATTGTAATATTTTGTAAAACAAATGTATGGTATGATCTTGTATCTTGTACAATGTAAATCATTATGTCGCATTACCGTGTTTCCGCCGTTGACGGGGTGTGACAGATTGGTATCAGAGCCAGGTTATAAAGAATGCTGGTTTTTATAAAAAGAAATTTTTTGTAAAAACGCAACTATAAACAAACTAGAGTTTTTGTAAAACCTCGAACATGATGAACGTCGACTAGCCCGAGCAATTCATGGTATTTCCTAAATTACGCATAGCCTGATCTACTATGCTTAATTCATGAAGGACTATGAAATGATGGGGTTAGTTTTCTAAAGTTATGTTGGAGGAGAGAAGGGATGTGTGAGAAATGAGACCACCTGAAAATGATAGGATGTGAAATAATGGGAACACTTACGAATGTAGAGTTCGAAAGCATACTAATTTTAGGATTGCCATGCTTCCTTAGTAGTAGTAGTGTGCGATGACTTGAATTATCGTGGATAGCGATGTTTATTGATTGATGTTGGTCGTGCTTGCCTTTGAGTAGTGCATGTTGCCTTAAGAGTTTTAGTGGAATCGTCGCAGGTAGCGACATGAATTAAGGGAATGCTTTTGTGAATTATGTGTTTTATGTGTTGACCAGTTATGCCTGTTCGGTATCGAACCTGGTCGGTGATTATTGTTCGTATTCTTTCCGATATATTTAATATATATAAGGATATATATGTATATATACGGTTACAGGCGTCTAATTTCAAACGCTATGATGATTTGTATATGTAAGCAATAATGATGCTGATATTTTGGATAAAAAATATTTTATACTTATACCCTTTTATTGTGTTATCACAGGATGTCTACCCCAGTGTTTGTTGACCCAGAGAGTCCCACCCAGGCTGACGGAGCTCAGAGCTCCCGAGTGCCCGTACCACTTCCTGAGGATCCATATGAGGCCATTAGGCAGGCTTATTTAGATGGGACGGACACTGAGTCCGAGCCTTTTGAGGACCCTATTGTTACTGAGATACATGAGTCACCCCTCGCCATAGCACCACCTATATCGCTATCTGAGAGTACCCTGCCCGTTTTGATTCTCATTCTTCGCAGGATCGCACGTATGGCTGTGCGCGTTTCACATGCGATGTCATCGGGCCTCTCTGCCAGTATGGCAGAGGTGGCAGCTATGTCTGAGTTTGCTCTCTGTAAGAGGTTTCGGTCCTCTTATGAGAGTTTGCCATCCGTGTCACCACCAGACCTTCCTTCGTGGAAGCGTTATCGAGGTACGTCTGAGTTAGTAGAGGATAGTAAGGATAATGATGATGAGGAGGATGGGGAGATAGAGGAGAGTATGGATTCTGACAGTATGAGTAAGGACTCAGAGGACGAGGGTCCTACTACATAGGATGAGGATCCTGCTGCGGAGGACGAGGGTCTTATTGCGGGGGTCGAGGGCCCCGATATGCATGATGAGGTCTATGGTTTAGATGACGAGAGACATGGTAGGGATGATGAGAGTCGTGGTATAGACGACGAGGGTCATAGTGTAGAGAGTGATGGACTTGGTTTAGAGGAGGAGGAGGAGGATGTACTTGGGGGTCAGCAGCAGGCAGCTCCAATTGTGGGGATAGTTGTGAGTGCGCCTTTATGACTTAGGTATGAAGCGCTGAGACGCCGTGAGTTAGCATTAGAGGAGGGTGATGTATATAATACGTTTGAGGTCGGACAGGGTTTTGGATCGGAACCAGAGTCCGAGAGACCTGAGAGGGTGTGAGCATTTAGACAGCCCACACTTACCACATGGACAGACCCGGAGGACGGTATGATTTATATTGATATTCCTGATTACCTACCACCAGCACCACTTGTACAGACACCACCTTTACCCGAGTGGACATCTGGTTCACTTCCCATTTCTCTATCACATTCTGACGTTCCATCACCCATTTCATCGACTATGGTACCTTTGACTGTACCATCTTCTGTAGCTACACCTGAGACTGAGGGATTTCTGACTGAGCTAGGAGCTCAAGTCAAGATGCAAGGGGGATTAATTTGTTACCATGCAGTACGATTGGAAGAGTTATCGCCTGCTCTGTTTAAGAGGTACGATAGGGACATAAGAGAGTTATTTACTAGGTCGGGGCGGTTAGGGATGAGATTTTCTCCCAGAGGTACCGTTTTAGGAGT
>BQNB010159894.1:0-14863 GCA_026074375.1 Tanacetum coccineum | reverse complement strand
ATTTTGACCTGTTATCAAGACTAAGGGCTTGTTTCTTTTTTTATATGAATTAAGTGGTTTTTCCACTAATACCTCTTAATTGGTGGAGGAAGGTTTTGGTGTGTGTATGGAATAAGATGAAATAAGATGTTTGGGCCCACCACTCACCTAATAAGAGGCATTAGTGCAAAAAAGAAACACCCCTAAAGTCATCTAGACGCGAACAAAGTGAAAAACTAACTTATTAGTTGAAATTTCAGTTTTAGTTAATATATTTTATGTCTAATCATTTGGAAAAACACTAAATGACTAATCTTAAGAATTTCGCCATCTTTGACTTTTAAAAAATAAGTTTTTTTTCTAGGTTTGACTCATCAAAAACGACCCGTCGTAATGCACTTTTAAATTTAGCTAGCCTCGTGAAAAAGTAAAATGACATTTTGAGCAACTTTTTAGTTTTACCCGCCACCTAAAACAACACAGAAAATGACCAAAATGCCCTTTTCTCGAATCTGATGCAACTAACTAAAAAACGTAGAATTTTATTCTAAGCTTTTCGATCCGTCATTAAGCATTTTTAGATTTAGTTATCCCCGCGAAAAGGTAAAACGACATTATGAACAACTTTTTTGTTTTACCCGAGACCCAAAACCCGACAGAATATGACGAAAATACCCTTTTCTGTTTCTGCCAAAAACTAATACTTTTATTAAGTGCTGATTTTGTTTTTAACATTTTTCGCAACTTCAATCGGCCATAAAACGTTCGTTATTAAGAGTTAGATGCCGAATTTTATATTGAAACGTTCGTATTAACGTCCTTTATCATTATTCCTAGGCCAATTTTAGTTTTAATAATTTCGACTTGCCTAAACATGACCTCTAATTTTCTGCTCCTATTGAGTATCTTTCAACTCCTTCAAAACTTTAATTTCTCGCGTTGCGAACATCGCCAACACTCCTAAACTAGCCTAGCCCCATAACTAGTCATCTCAAACCATCAATAAACCTCAAAACGCGACATGAACCACAATCAATGGATTCACAATACAAGATCTAACACATGCATGGAACATATATTTAAATCGATGTAAAAAGTTAAGTAGAAAACTTACAAACACAATGCATTATCTATAAAATTAACACAATCAAACCATCTTGGGTTTGATCTTGGTTTGAACACCACACACCCAAAAAAAAAGATCAAGACTTGATTTTGATGCTTCAAATCTTGTTTACACTTATTCTTATACCTTTGCAACACTAATTATACCCAATTTGATCAAAACCCTTAAAATCAAAAATCAAGGAAAATCAAGAACTTATAAAACATGGTGTATGGTGATTTATTGTTGTTAAGGAATGATTAAGATTTGGTTTAGAAGTGATTTAAGCTTGAATGGGAGTATTTTGGAAGGTTCTTGGTGATGGTGGTGGTTTGGTTTTCTTCTCTGCTGCCTCGAATGTCTAAAAGCAAAAGGATCAGGGAACGCGAGGGACACAGCATTTTTTTTTACTGTTCTCCCGGTTACTACTGTGTGTTTATCAGCTCAAATGTGGGTACTACACCTTATATCATATATGAGATAAATCCTTGTGTCCCCCTGTATCGAATCCTCCTCCCATATTATAAAGCACTGAGCTGCTTTGGGCTTTAATCAGCCGACACCAAAGAGAGAACAAGGGGGACAAGGATGGGCTTGCTTTGGTACTTTTGGTTCATCCCATTTAATTTGTTATTTAGGCCCCAATAATAAATAGTTAAAAGTGTGTTAAACTTGTGGTAAAAAATAATATTTTTGACGCGGGTTTTCGGCTTTCTTAATCTTTTATGCTTCCTTTCTGTTCTTCTATTTTTATTTCTATAAAAAACACAAAAAAAAAGTCAAATAAAATACACAAAATTAAAAAATAAAATAGCTTATCGAAGCTTAAAATATGAAATTTATCGATTGTCTTAAATGCTATAACGGGATATAGAAATGTCCAAAGCACGATATGTTAATTGTTGAGGGAATTATATTTGAGTTGATAAGACAAAACATGTCTGAACAAGGGTGGAAAAATGAAGGACCAAGTTTGTCATTATGGGATTCTAACAGATTTAGGAGGCAAATGAAGATTTGGTCAAAAAGCAAAAGAGAAATAAAGATGGAAAGATATCAAGATAAACATTAGATGATTTACTTATTTATTATCTTTTATTAGTTTCTATGTAAACCTTAACCTCCTTATACTATAAAAGGAGGTCCAGGCATATAGTTTTAGAGTTATGTTATGCCAAAAATTTCTAAATAAAGTGGTGTGGTGTGCACCAAAGCTGTTTTAAAACGTTTTGTCTTGTGTGGGTTTACACGTCCCACAATAGATTGCTAGCATGGTGGTGTAGCCCCAAGGATCATATGATTCCTGTTGATGTAACCGTCTTACCATTGATCAGGTAAGATTGGGGCTTGTAGTAGTCATGTATCTTAGGTGATGATGATGAAAAACCTTGTATTAATAACAATGATTCAACGTTTGAATATTCCGCCTTTGTTATTAATTCATCCTAGATCATGTTCTAAACAAACAGGAGCTTAAACGATCTTATATGGTTTTCATAATTGGTATCAAAGCCTCGTGGCTCTCGATCTAGGATCTATAAGGTTTTAAAGAAACCCTAAAAACCCTAATTTTTCAAGGAAATCGTGTGGTGAAAGTTTTATGGGGTTTTGAAGATTCAGTGCTATAATGATGCTTATAATCGTCCTCTCTACCTGTTTGGGTATGCAATATGATTGGTAAGCTTTGTTACTATTTATTTGGGTTTCTTTTTTATCCGTTGTGCTCTAACTAATCAAACCCTAGACAATTAGGGTTTATATTTATTTTTTTCGGATTGATGTAGGTTCTTACTCGGCCTTGGTTTGGAATTCACGTCAAAGCTCTTTTTAGGTGTTGTCTTAATAAAGCCGTGATTGGTATATAGTTGGGGTTATGCACTAATGGTAATTCGACTCATTAACACCTCCTCCCTAACAAACTATTCTATCGGTGGTCATGATTATGAGACGAATGGTGTTAATTTATTCTTGATCATTATCTGTGCTTAACTCAGAAGAATGGAAAACTTTCAAGGCAATGATCTAGATCAGCTAGTATACAACTGGTAATAGGATGATTACTAGTGCTAGGGTTAGCAGTTACTACTATTAGATTTGTTGTTATTCTTGATCATTATCGTGCTTAAATTATAAGACATGGAAACTTTCAAGGCAATGATCTAGATCAGCTGGTATACAACTGGTAATAGGATGGTTACCACTGCTTGTGGTAAAAGCAGTTAGTTACTACTGCTTAGGATTAAAAAGTTAATGCTGCTTCATGATATTAATACTGCTATTGAATTTAAGCAGTTAATATTGCTCGGGTTCAATAAAGTTAATATTGCTTCCTATGTTAATATTGTTTGGGTTAAAGGAAGTTAGTACTGCTAGAAGCAATTACAACTGCTAGCCTTGTCCGATAAAAGAAGTTAGTACTGCTAGCTTTGACAGATATCGGATAACACACACATAAGATTTTTGGTTTTTGGTTTTTAACTGAATTAAAGGCTCATATTCATTGATTAATTGATTACGAAGAGGATTGTTTATTGCTTATTTGAAGATGAAGTGAAATTCCTGGATGACTGTTCTTATCATATCTTTTAGGCTTGGAGATAACTTGTTCATGCTTAGTAACGGTGTGAAGAAGAATTGACAAATCTAGCAAAAGGTGTGTGATTTTTCTTATGGTGCTCAATGCTCACATTTGCTATCACTTTGGTTATGTGTCTCATAGAAGATGAGGATAAATAGTCAAGAGATTGCGGTCTCCCTATTCATCGGTTTTGGTATACGTTCGAAGTCACGTAGATAGTGCAAGATATAAAACACAAGTTTGGGTTATTCTACTTCAGCATCAAGTTCGTTATAGTTAGTTTTCTTCATCAGTGATCAGTACATAGAGCTTACAGAATTGAAGATTTAAGAAATGGTTAACATATGGGTTTTAGGGGAAGCTTAATGTTAAAATATTTAACCATTTATATGCTACATTAAGGTAAAGGTTTTTACTACTGCTAGTATTTGTTACTACTGCTAGTGTAAGTTTCTACTACTCAAGTTCATTTTTCTTAAGGTACGTAATGGAGGGCAATTTGGGTCATTAGAATACTTGGATTGGAAGTGTGATAGTGGTTCGTAGTTGTGAAGATCAAAGTTGATACTTTAGTCCCCATTGTTTGATGTTGCAAAGGAAGAAGATTTGATTAATTGCAACTTGTAGATCCTTGGTAGCTTAAGGGGAAGTTTTCATTCGTATATTAACTTCAGTGGAAGTTCGTGCTTATTTGGTTTTGTCATTATCAACTAGGGGGAGATTGTTTAAGAATCCAAAATATATTTATCAAAATAGAGAAAAGTCAGCTAAGTCTAGTGTTGATCCCAACTAGATCTTGCAAACCTTGTTAAAGGGTTAGTTGTATTGAATAGATTCAAGACAACTATGCTAAAAACTTTGTTGATAATAAAGAGTATGCGGAATCTACTCTTTAATACTTAGAAGAATATCTATGTAATAGAAAACTGTAATGCAGTAGAATGAATGAACAATGAATATAACCAAAAAGCTTATATTATTATGATGAATAATACGAGTACTCTGGTTGTACTAGGGGGTTACAACATTGTTGCATTGGAATGTGAGATTTAGAAGTGTGTATCTAACAACCATAACCTAGGATCTCCTTTTATACACCAAGGAGTCCTTTACAAGATAACTACAAATCTTCTAAACTTCTATAAGATATCAAACTTTCTTATAAATATATAACGATGTTACATTGCAATCAGTCCATATATATCACAAAACACGCTTTTATCACTTCTTCATACGTCTTTATCTTCATGCAGTCTTTAGTCTTTATCAGCAGCATAAATCCCTTCAGCAGTATTAAGTTTAGTACTAGCAGTACTAACTTATACCTAGCAGTACTAACATTCTTCTAGCAGTACTAACTGGTTTATACTGCCAGTTATGACTTAAGCAGTACTAACACTTTGACTAGGCAGTACTAAAGTCTAATGAGTTTAATTCCCAACAATCCTCCCCTAAACTTGTAATTTACCTCCAAATCATCAAGTTTCTTGAATTAAACCTTTCTGAGAGGATTCTTCCAAACATTCTTCTAATTCTGAAGTTAAGACCTTATAAACCTGAGAAGTTCAAATGTCGTTTCACTTTCTTGATCAACCTCTAGTCTTCTACTTAACATCCTTGAAAGCATTTTGTTGGGAATTATATTTGAGTTGATAAGACAATTCATGTGGAATACAAGATAGAAAACCAATAAGGACCATAGTTGTAATTGAAAGAATTCTACAAGAGATAGAAATTGGTAGGATTCTATTAGATTTGGTAAAAGATAAAGATGAATAATTAATTGATTCTCTCATTAATATCTTTTATTAGTTTCCATGTAAGCCTTGACTCCTTATGCTATAAAAGGAGGTCCAGGCATATTGTTTTATTCATTCAAAAAAAAGTGTGTGTTCATCATATGAGAGTCGACTAGATACAAAAGTGTGTGTGTACACGTTTGTATAATTAGTATAGACGTCTAGAGTTTAGCCTCAAGGATCTTTGATCCCTGTTACTACTTAGAGTAACCGATCTATTCTGATCAAATAGTATTTAGGGCTGTGTTGATTAATAAAGAAAAACCTTGAAGTAACTTTGATTTGTGTTTATTATTTCCGCTGTGCAATTTATATCATTGTTACTATATTATCCTAGATGAGGTCTAAACAACCTCGAGCTTAAACGATCAAAGAACCTATAACGTGTTTTATAGGTTTCCACACATTTCTTGGGTAAGAGGATATTTCTTCTCTATCATCATGTGAATAGCACTTCCAGTATGCATCAGCAACATATGAATTCCACATGAGTCAAATAATCTCCAGCTTATCAAGTTGTAGTCCTGTTGATTCTTTCATATTTCATCTTCTTCATTAGGCTCAAATAAAATCTTCAGATCTCCCCAAAGTAACAAGTCATATCCTTCTGGACTTTTTGTATCATACCTTTCTTGTACTAGTCTGTGTAGATCCATGACATCTTGCCTATCAAAATCACCAAGCATTTCACTAAATATTTTGTAATTTTTAGAACTTCCATCTCCTCTGATGATTTGATAATACATCATATTTTCTGTAAAAACATGTGTCTTTCAGTCAACTATTAGGTATTTAGTAGCAAGAGACTCAATATCAATAGCAATATCATCCCTTGGAACTACATCCATACTATCTCTAAGCTCTTTCTTCTCAACATCATCCTTTAGTTTCTGTTTCTTGGCATTGTCTTCATCAAAATCTTCTCTTGATCTCTTTTACTAGACTTTTGTTGAAAACCAAATCTAGGTCTCTTCATCACTTCCTTTTCAATCTCAGAATCCTTAGGTACAAACCAGTTTATTTTGATCCATTAATCTTCAAATATAGGTCTAATATCTTCATAACTCATTCCCTTGAAATGACTCAGCTTGTATCCTCCTTGATTCTTCAAATATATACACATATTCTTCCTTACTTCAGCTTTAGAGAAAGATCTATTTTGAAGTGCAAGATATCTTAGCACAGCAGGATCACTCCAATCAATATCATGGGCTTGATCAGCTTCAGCTACAACTTCTTGTTCTTGTCTTGCTCTATCAAATTCTTCTTATAACTGTTTAGCTATTTCTGCATCCCTAGCAATCCTTTGTCTTTCTTCTTCATTAATCTGTTCTTGCAATCTGATAGCTTCTTCATGCCCAAGTCTTTCTTGCTTTAGTTGCTTCTTTGTCTTCTTCTGAACAGATTCATCTTTTTTCATAATAGCTTTTCCTTTATCTTTTCTCTTTTCTGCACTCCTTCTGATGTACACTAAATTTTCAGCAGCAATACTAACTTCAGGAGTCGCACTAGCAGTACTAACTGATATGTTAGCAGTACTAGTTTCTTTTTCACCCTTTTCACCACTACCAAGATCTCTCGCTAGCTCAGTAGGCTCTTCTTGATCTAAAAGTATCTCAGTATCAGCACTAGTCCTCCCCTGAATCTCAGCATCCTCTTGAATCCATGAAGTTCCTTCATTTTGTACCAATGAAATAGAGGGGTTTTGATCAATCTCAGCAATTCTCCTCCCCTGTTTGGAAGGATCCTCCAAATCTTCTTCAGTATCAGATATAACCACTCTTGCCCTTCTTCTAGGTTGCCTTGACTTAACTTTGTGTTCCAACTTCTTTACCCTCATGATGAGCTTGGTGTAAGCATTACTATATACCTTCTTGGTTTGCTTTAAATCTCGCTCCAAGCTTGCCACTTTTGTTGATAATTGTGTACAAAGAACCGTCAATTCAGTAAGTGTCATACTACCCTCATCACTTCTAGGTGTGTGACCTCCTGGGAGAGGTGAATCATGGGGTGGTGTGGGAACCCTAGAGGGTGATGAGAGTGGTGGTTGTGAGGTGGATGGAGTAGTGATAGGTATGTGATGGGACTCAACTAGGACTGTTGATCCTTCACCTTGCTGAATTGGACCTTAAACAAGCATGCTTAGAAATAGTGGAATGTTTACCCCAGTATAACCCTTGGAAACCCTTCTCATGTTGCTGAATAGTTTTTGTGTGAGAGTAGGAGCAACATAAGTTCTTTTGTGAGGTAGAAGCAATCTCTGATGTTTGTTCAAAAGGATTTGAATGAATCTAGGATACATCAAGAATTTAGACCTACTGTCCAAATTTTTTACCATGCCCTCAAAAATCATTTTAGAATAGTTGTAGTCCTGTTGTGGACTGGGCTAAATGACTCATCAGTTGCTATGTTGCTACTAAACTGCTCCCAAGCAGTCTTCTTAGGGCTTAAGCAATGAAGAATAGTATGTATTAAGAATCTCTATTGAGGGGAAAAGTAACCCTTTTAGAAGGTCAATTTGTCAAAATCAGAAGCATACCCCATAAGAGCAAGCTGCTCAAAAAATTTAGAATTAGGTAGTGAACTAATACCATCAGCATCTTCTAACTTGAGATGTCTTCTAAGAGATACTTCAGTAATAGTTTTAAGTTGGCCATCTATGGTTGCAGTTATTTCCACTTCTCCATCTTCAAGTGTGCTTGTAGAAGTAGTTTGCCAAAACTGGTGAATGAGTGAAGTGTAGATAGTAGGATTTTCAGTTAGAGCAAACTTTATGTAACTTGAATTGAGGAAATATACTATCTGTTGAAAATCTTCACTTCCTTATGGTTTGAGTAAGTAAGCGACCATGTTGTGGGTATCACAGAATTCTAAATTAGCCATGATTGATGAAGTTATGATAAGGGTTCTGCGTTTATGTTTGTTGATGAGAATATGAGAGTTTGGTAAAGTTAATTGAAATTATGTAGAGAGCACTTAGGGTTTTGATTTGACCGACTTAATAAAATTGAATCTTTTTCTCAAAGAAACCTTATAAGAGAAAGAAATATCAAGAATTTTCCAAATCATAGACCCCTATAAGCAAGTTGTTGGCGGAAATATCTCAACGGCTATTAATTAATTAAGAAAATTCTGTTATACCTCAAACAGTACTAACGGTCACCCACCAGTACTAATTTTAGCCTAACAGTATTAACTTTAAGCCCAACCGTATTAACTTTACCCAGCAGTATTAAGATATGCCTGGCAGTACTAACTTGTATTTGGCAGTATTAGTTTATATTCTAGTAAGTTAAATAACACCAATGCTGTTTCCAACAAGCATTCCCATCATAAATTTAGATTCTCATAGGCTCTCTTTCTGTTTTTCATCTCACAATTTCTCTTATTTCTTTTTCTCACTGAAACTCTCTATCTGTTTTTCATACTTACATCTCTCTTTCTATTTTTAAGCTCACTGAATCTGTCATTTCTTTTGACTCACTAAATCACTCTTTTTGTTTTTATATCACAAATCTCTCTATTCTTTTGAGCTCACCAATGCAGACATTTTTTGTACAATGTGCCATCAATTCCATAAGTTTCATATTGTCCTCTCCATTTCCAAGTGTGTGAACTCTTGAGAGAGGTGGATCATTAGACTATTTAGATGTAGTCTCAAACCTAGTTTGAGCATCTACACCCCCCAATATGGTATCTTGGCACCTGGGACCACAACCTGAACCAGTTCCCTAAGGACTTGGCTTATTAAGTGTTGCCATGGATTGGGTCCTATTGATGTTACCACTGTCCTGCTCTGCTTCTAAGCTAGAAGCAGTATTGGCAGCCCTTTCCATTCTGTCACCCAACTCTTTATGGATAGCCTCATCACCAACCTTTACAGGGGGACCACTAGACTGATGTATCTTGGTGTCCCTACCTCTTTTGACATACCTAGATGTTTTTGATTCTATTTAACACACTTTTGATATTACATGTGCTTCCATCCATGCTTAACTGCATATTGACATAAGTAGCCCCCCTTCAAACAAGACTTCAGAGGTGAAGCTTTTAACATCAGGTACTCAATATGCTTAGCCTGCAAGTGTTAGTCCAGAGCCAAAAATACACAATCCAAAGTATTTTCTTCTTGACAGTATTAAGTATGACTAACAGTTTTAACAAGCAGTCTTAAGTATAACTAGCAGTACTAATTATACTTAGCAGTACTAATTGACAAGACTAACAGTACTAATCCTTTACAAAACTTTTTACAAAGACATAAAGAGATGTAGACATTAAGGATTAAGCATTCCAATACTTGAGACCAAGTACTGAAACCTTCACGCATAAAACACTTTTGTAAGAAGATCCTGCAACTTATGATCAGCTATGAATTTTTAACCATTTGTATTAACTTTTTAGCATTGCAATCTCTTATAAAATGATGCCTAATCTCTATATGTTTTGTTTTAGAATGTTGAACAGGATTTTCAATAATGCAAATAGTACTGTTATTGTCAATATTAATGACAGTATTCATGAAATTATACCCATAATCCAGCAATTGGTTTTGAATCCAGAGTACTTGTCCACAGCAACTAGCAGCAGCTACATATTCAGCTTCAGTTGTAGAGGTGGCAACCACAGTTTGCTTCTTACATGCCATGATATAACCTATTTCCCAAAAAAACTAACAACTTTTAGTTGTAGGACTTCCTATCTTGAGTTGCTCCTGCATAGTCACTATCCCGTATAAGCAAATAGTTCAAATAGAGAATTCCTAGAATACCAAAGGCTATTGGTTGTTTGCTTTCAGATATCTAAAATTCTCTTGATTGCTAAGAGATGGGATTGTCTTTGGTGTAACTTGGAATCTGGGCACATACACTACTGCAAACATAATATTCTGGACTAGAGCTGAGAGATACATCAACCCAAACATAGCTCCTAACTCACCCGCTCCGCACATTAACTCACCACACATTAATAGCTTAGTGTGATGTGTGTGTGTGTACTAGAGATGTGAATTACCTTGTTCTAGATGAATAGATCGTGTTGAGACTAGTGTGATGTGTGTTGTTTAGTTATTTATGTGTGGTCTCTCGTTATCTCTTGTTGGTATATGACAGTTTTTGAAGTAGTTCTTCGCTATGTTGGATAGAAGCGTGACTGAGTCTTTAGGTTATTAACGCTTGCTATGATCTTAAAGTTATATGATTGCTAGTATGATATCTATTAGCTCTAAGAGCACGATGCTCGTAATTGGCTGTCTACGAATTCTAAGGTTGTAGGTGATGATTGTGCTCGAGAGTCGGTACTCTCTTTTGTCAAGAGACTGACTAGAGCATAGGTCTCTCTGACCTATTAGCGACTAGTGGCTAGACATCTAAGTTCTCCAACCAGTTGGGTGATTAGATACAGAGGTCAGTAAAATTGCTCCATTATAACGTACTTACAGATAATATACCGTAGTTGATTATTGCAAGACAAAACCATGATATGTCGGTATTTAAACCTGCCAATAAATCATAATAAAACTAGCAGTCACCAAAAGAAATTCATTATCGTCTGTCCAGTAGTACCGCATAGCTACTAACTAATTATTTGTATCAATCAGACTTTACAACTATAATCCTAGGATACATGGTTATAGAACGATTGCTTTGAGTGGTCGCATTGATCATCGTGATGAGATAGTAGGCATGTGCGCGCTTAGGAGCATTATAGGACGTAAGGCTGAAACGAGTGTATTGAACTCTCAAGTACTCTATGTATCCTAGACGCTTGTATACTATTTACCTCGTACAGTAAGAGCATTGTAATGGCTTATTTGTGTCGACACACATCAAGTGTACTCTAATACCAAACTACTGATCATCTCTGCTCATCTATAGTGATGAGAGAGTGTCATGTGCGTAAGGATACTTTGGTGATAGGCTCGTACATTCGCAATCTAGAGACACAAGATTGGGCGTAAAGTTAGAAGAGAAAAGTTTGTAGTTTCAGCTTGGCTGAGTGTGCTCATGCTAGGCCACTACCAAATAGGCAACTGGACATGCATGCGAGTTATGTCGTCTCGTCCGCACTGAAGAAGGAAGACCAATGAAGAGAGCCTAGATTTATATCAAGTCACATGAAGTGTCACGTCAGTGTTCCGTCGCTGATGAGAGAATCGAAGCAGGTGCGAGTGTCATCACTAGAGGGTAGCTCTGAATTATGTCTGTGACTTGAGATAACGCAACGAGATCGCTCGGTAGAGTGGCCTCTCGCACTTGAAGACTTGGCCGTATGTTCGTAGAAGATACGCATACAGAATAATCTAGAAAGGTGAAATTCAATAACGTGTAGCTGAATCAGAAGCGTCTCTGTACGTATGTTGATGAGCACTGATATACAGTACGTGCTGGTGTGGTATGATCTGCGAAGAGCACGAGTCTATATGTGAGTTCGAAGGAATGTTGCCTTAGTGCATGCATCTATGCCAATGCATGTCATTCCTCGAGCCATCTCTGAACTCAGTGTGATTTAGTGAGAAATCCTCAAGTGGTGTTGCATCATCGTGAATATGAGCTGGATAATCTCTATAGAGAGAATAGAATGATAGATAGCTTATGTGAGTTATTGATTGTGGTCATTTAGATTTCTTGACTTGTTGTACATTGTTGTTAATCTCTTTTATTCTGTGTATCTAATACATGTTCTATATGTATCATCTATTTGTATATTTTTGTTTTAATCTGTGGATTTCTATTGTTTTTGTTGTTATTAATTTTGGTTTTCAAAGAAACTTAGTTTAATGTGTTGATAATTTCTTGTCTTAGTATATTAGTTAAGGCTGTGAGAGTACTTTGCAATAAGGGAACCACTGACCCTTAGTGCCCTCTATTGATTGCGAATGACCAATATCCATAGTTGTTTTGCCTATAATCATTAGGCGTTCCCTTAGTCTTAGAACCATGACAAGATCGTAATCATTATTAATAATTGACTCTATTGAATGAGTGTGATTAAGGGACCTCAATCTTTAGGGGAAGTGAGTTTTGTCATGGGATATAGCCATGATATTAAGCGGGATAGACCAAAATTGTGTCTTGATGTTTAACCTTTAGACATGTTTGGGCATTATAGAGGAACTATCATGTTTTGAACTGGAGAACAGGTTAATTCCCTTCGCGGGTTCATTCAACTTAAGGATCATAGGCTAAGTAAGGATGCTTTTATAAACCTAGTGAAACCTTAGGAACTAAATTGGTAATATTGCAGTATAGAGTAGGAGTCAACATGATTATTTCAAGGATAGTAATCTTTTCAATTCGCAACCACTTTTCTTATTAATTTACAATACTTTTCTTACTAGAGTTTTTCAATCTTAAAATCCTTAAAATATTATCTTACTTCATTAATAAACTGCTCTTGGGACGACCTCGGATTTACCAATCTTGCACTAAACACGATCGGGTTCTCTGCCCGTCAGTGCAAAGTATACCATAGGTTATCGAGTTTTATAAATTTAAAACTTGGTAATTATAATTTCAAAAGAAATCATGCATCAAGTTTTTGACGCCACTGCTGGGGAGTGGTTTTATTTGGTGAATTAAGACTAAGTCGTTTTGAAGTTACTAATCAGCTCTTTTCATTTTATAGATAAGCATGTCTAATGAACTACAGGTTATGCACGAGGAATACAACAACAAAAGAAGTAATGTTTTGATGCTGAAGGACGTGGGGACCTATATTCTCCGCAATGGGACAACGTAGCTAGAAAAGAGTCGAACTTAATGACTCGTTAAATAAACAAAAGTGCTTACCGGGAGACAACCCGAGAAAATTACTTCAAAAATTCTTGCATTAATAAATTGTTCTCTAAATTGTCTTGGCCAAATCATGAACAGGTACGTTCCATTTATCTACCTAATTTGTGAATCAAAGATTAAAAGATAATAAGTTTTAAAAATGCTGAAATCTAAGTACGTCGTAGTTGGTATGTAAAACTACGGCGTAGTTCTAAAGTTTTAAGAAATCCAAATTATTTAAAGCCCAACTAAGGCGTAGTTGGGCCGATACAACTACACCGTAGTTTTCCATGTGAGTATAAAATTAAATCAACTACCGGCGTTAGTATCATTTTTTCATCTGTTCTTAAAACCTACCTTTTGGTAAAACCAAATAAAATATGTTGTTGAAGAATCATTAACCATGGTGGTTATTCTTTCTATCCTTATTTGTCTATGATTAATGTTACTATATTTGAATTTAATTGCAATTAGGAGATCTCTTATGATTAATTGATCAGGATCTATTATTAGTTTTAAATGTGTGTGTGTGTGTGTGTGTCTTGCTCTTACAAGGGCATTTGAAAATCAAGCCATTCGTTAATCCACCATTATTGACTATATATTAATCCTCCACTTCTAATATGTCAATTTAGAAATATTTTCTTTTTGAATCATAGAGGGTTCGGTCAACAATGCTCAAATACACATTGCTAAGTACATAAGAAAACATAAAAACACAAAAATATTTTTCTTTTATATAAATTTTTCAAAAAGAAAATTAAAAATTAAAAAAGCAGAAAAATATAAAAATATGCATCTCTGGCATGTCTTCTGAAAATCGATAACATTTACGGCCTTAGAAATGTCATTTAATAATGATACGAGGCTGTAAATAAAGTTCGAGCATGATGACATCAAATAACGTCTATTTTATAGCATCATTTATCCCACGATATTAACCCATTTTGTATAGTTATTGCAAAGAATTGTTACTTAATCGTTTATATTTGAGAATTATAGTAATTATGGAGTAATTGGTGAAACATAGCAAAGGGCGTGCATTCTGGAGCTTAAATGAAGATATTCTGAAGATTACTATTTTGAAGACCAATACGTCGTATCCATCAAGGAAGATATGGCGTATCCGTGCCTGCACTCACCAAAGACCACAGAAGATTAAAGATCAATACGATGTATCCAGAGGACTCAATACGCCGTATTCATGATATGGAATCAATATAATATTCTGGAAGATATCAAACGTGGTCCCTACTCCAAGAAATCCCCAATATGCCGTTTCTATATTCTTGATACCTAAACTACAAAAGTCAATTTTTAGAGGAGAAAAAGAGCAGAAGAGGTCGAGCAACGTATTCAATTCCATATGAGACATCGTGTAATTCCATATACTTTTGTAATCGTTGAGTTTTTGGTATCATTCGTTAACTCGGTTAGTAAACCTTGGCTAAATTATTACTCTTGTATTTATTATGACGATTGAAGGCTAATACCTTCGGGTATTAGCCATCATTATGAAGATCTGAAGGTTTGGTATTTGTTTATATCGATTTCTTGATTTATCGTTGTATGCTTGTTTATGTTTATCAATTTATACTTGTTTACGCACTTTTGTATGCGACCTATC